>RCUC01168667.1:0-40867 GCA_003697995.1 Taxidea taxus jeffersonii
ATACTAATGAAGTTGAAGAATTTACATTGCTGGAACTTTAGTCTTTCTATAAAACTGCTGTAATCAAGACCTTATAAACACACGTGGGGTGATCAAAAAGAATAGTCTAGAAGTATACCCACGTATACATACATGGTCAGTAGGTTCTTTTAAGGACTTTTTCAAAGAGAAATTTGAGAGAAAGTTACAGAGATTTCCCATACATACCTCTACCCTCAGACAGCGTTCCCCACCATCAACATCTCTGACAGAGTGATACATTCGTGACAACTGATGAACCTACATTGACACATCATAATCACCTAAAGTCCACAGTTTAAATTAGGGTTCACTCTTGCTGCTGTACATTTTATGGGTCTGGATAAACATATGATATGCATTCATCACTATGGTAGCATACAGAGTATTTTCACCACCCTAAAAATCATTTATGCTGTGCCTATCCACCCTTCCTCTGACTCCTCCCACCCCACGAATTCCTGGTAATCGCTGATCTTTTTACTGTCTTCCATAGTTTTGCCTTTTTCGGATTGTCACATAGTTGGACTAATACAATATGTAGCCTTTACAGACTGACTTCTTTCACTTAGAAATATGCAAGCTTCCTCTGTGTTTTGTTCATGGCTTGAGAGCTCACTTATTTTTAGTGGTGAATATGTCACAATTTGCCGCACTTTATTTATCCATTCACATTAACAGATCTTTGAACAAAGTGTCAATCTAATTCAATGGGTCTTTTCAACAAACAGTGCTATATCAGCTGGAAATCACTGTAGGAAAAAAATATAAACTCAATTTCTTTAGTAAGCTTAGCCAACCCAGAGAGCTCTAAATATAAAGACAGTAGAATCTATATTGCAGAGCTGTTGGAGGAGCAGGATAAATAGGGATGGTTGAAATGAAACAAAAGCCACCTGAAATATAGACTCTATCCTTGATACCTCGAATGAAGTTGAATAGAGCACTAAACTTTGCCTCTGGCATTAAAATTAAATATTCAGCCTCAAAGTCCTGCTCCCACATCCTATTAACGATTAGCAAAACAATACGGATTAGAAGATGGGATTTTGGTAAACTCTCTTAACTGAATTTCCCTCATCCATGACTATTTCAGCCATTGTTATTGTCCCTCTACAGCTCTTCCATATCTAGAGTGTATTCAGCAGAGGCAAACCACTACTCAAAAGACTTCATTTCTAGCTTCCCTGATCTTCACCACCCTTTTCTGGACATGAGCTGAACACCAAAATCCTGCTATGGACTAAAGAGGACCAAGAACAGAGGGGCAATCTCCAGACATGGTATTGGTGTCCTTGGTAAGCTTGCATTGGCCATTTAAAGAGACCTTTTGTTCTCTTCATTCAATATTACTTTTTTTTTTTCTTCCAGACTTTTTTTATTTAAGCTTTTTTTATTTAAACATATAATGTAACCCCACCACCCTCTCCCAACCCCTCTCCCCCACCACCCCCCTCAGTTTGTTTTATGACATTAAGAGTCTCTTTTGGTTTGTCTCCCTCCCGATCCCATCTTGTTTCATTTTTTCTTTTCCTACCACCTTAACCCCCACCCCCGTTGCATCTCCACTTCCTCATATCAGGGAGATCATGTGATAGTTGTCTTTCTCCAGTTGACTTATTTCGCTAAGCATAATACGCTCTAGTTCCATCCATGTCGTCTCAAATGGTACGATTTCATTTCTTTTGATGGCTGCATAGTATTCCATTGTATATATACACCACTTCTTCTTTATCCATTCCTCTGTTGATGGACATCTAGGTTCTTTCCATAATTTGGTATTGTGGACATTGCTGCTATAAACATTCGGGTACACGTGCCCCTTTGGATCACTACATTTGTATCTTTAGGGTAAATACCCAGTAGTGCAATTGCTGGGTCATAAGGTAGCTCTATTTTCAATTTTTTAAGGAAACTCCATGATGTTTTCCAGAGTGGTTGCACCAGCTTGCATTCCCACCAACAGTGTAGGAGGGTTCCCCTTTCTCCACATCCTTGCCAGCATCTGTCATTTCCTGACTTGTTTATTTTAGCCATTCTGACTGGTGTGAGGTGGTATCTCATTGTGGTTTTGATTTGTATTTCCCTGATGCCCAGTGATGTGGAGCAGTTTTTTATGTTTGTTGGCCATCTGGATGTCTTCTTTGCAGAAATGTCTGTTCATGTCCTCTGTCCATATCTTGATTGGATTATTTGTTCTTTGGGTGTTGAGTTTGCTGAGCTCTTTGTAGATTTTAGATACTAGCCCTTTATCTGATATGTCATTTGCAAATATCTTTTCCCACTCTGTCAGTTGTCTTTTGGTTTTGTTGACTGTTTCCTTTGTTGTGCAAAAGCTTTTGATCTTGATGAAGTCCCAATAGTTCATTTTTTCCCTTGCTTCCCTTGCCTTTGGCGTTGTTCCTAGGAAGAAGTTGCTGCGGCTGAGGTCGAAGAGGTTGCTGCCTGTGTTCTCCTCAAGGATTTTGATGGATTCCTTTCTTACGTTGAGGTCCTTCATCCATTTTGAGTCTATTTTCATGTGTGCTGTAAGGAAATGGTCCAATTTCATTTTTCTGCATGTGACTGTCCAATTTTCCCAACAACATTTGTTGAAGAGGCTGTCTTTTTTCCATTGGATATTCTTTCCTGCTTTGTCGAAGATTAGTTGACCATAGAGTTGAGGGTCTATTTCTGGGCTCTCTATTCTGTTCCATTGATTTGTGTGTCTATTTTTGTGCCAGTACCATACTGTCTTGATGATGACAGCTTTGTAGTAGAGCTTGAAGTCTGGAATTGTGATGCCACCAACGTTGGCATCAATATTTTCAATATTCCTTTGGCTATTCGAAGTCTTTTCTGGTTCCATATAAATTTTAGGATTATTTGTTCCATTTCTTTGAAAAAATTGGATGGGATTTTGATAGGCATTGCATTAAATGTGTAGATAGCTTTAGGTAGCATAGACATTTTCACAATATTTATTCTTCCAATCCGTGAGCATGGAACATTTTTCCATTTCTTTGTGTCTTCCTCAGTTTCTTTCATGAGTACTTTATAGTTCTCTGAGTATAGATTCTTTGCCTCTTTGGTTAGGTTTATTCCTAGGTATCTTATGGTTTTGGGTGTAATTGTAAATGGGATTGACTCCTTAATTTCTCTTTCTTCTGTCTTGTTGTTGGTGTAAAGAAATGCAACTGATTTCTGTGCATTGATTTTATATCCTGACACTTTACTGAATTCCTGTACAAGCTCTAGCAGTTTTGGAGTGGAGCCTTTTGGGTTTTCCACATATAGTATCATATCATCTGCAAAGAGCGATAGTTTGACTTCTTCTTTGCCGATTTGGATGCCTTTAATTTCTTTTTGTTGTCTGATTGCTGAGGCTAGGACTTCTAGTACTATGTTGAATAGCAGTGGTGATAGCAGACATCCCTGCCGTGTTCCTGACCTTAACGGAAAAGCTCTCAGTTTTTCTCCATTGAGAATGATACTTGCAGTGGGTTTTTCATAGATGGCTTTGATAATATTGAGGTATGTGCCTTCTATCCCTACACTTTGAAGAGTTTTGATTAGGAAGGGATGTTGCACTTTGTCAAATGCTTTTTCAGCATCTATTGAGAGTATCATATGGTTCTTGTTCTTTCTTTTGTTAATGTATTGTATCACATTGATTGATTTGCGGATGTTGAACCAACCCTGCTGCCCTGGAATAAATCCCACTTGGTCGTGGTGAATAATCCTTTTAATGTACTGTTGGATCCTATTGGCTAGTATTTTGGTGAGAATTTTAGCATCTGTGTTCATCAAGGATATTGGTCTGTAATTCTCTTTTTTGATGGGATCCTTGTCTGGTTTGGGGATCAAGGTGATGCTGGCCTCATAAAATGAGTTTGGAAGTTTTCCTTCCATTTCTATTTTTTGGAACAGTTTCAGGAGAATAGGAATTAATTCTTCTTTAAATGTTTGGTAGAATTCCCCTGGGAAGCCATCTGGCCCTGGGCTTTTGTTTGTTTGGAGATTTTTGATGACTGTTTCAATCTCCTTACTGGTTATGGGCCTATTCAGGTTTTCTATTTCTTCCTGGTTCAGATTTGGCAGTATATATGTCTCTGGGAAAGCATCCATTTCTTCCAGATTGTCAAATTTATTGGCATAGAGTTGTTCATAATATGTTCTTATGATTGTATTTCTTTGGTGTTGGTTGTGATCTCTCCTCTTTCATTCATGATTTTATTTATTTGGGTCCTTTCTCTTTTCTTTTGGATAAGTCTGGCCAGGGGTTTATCAATCTTATTAATTCTTTCAAAGAACCAGCTCCTAGTTTCATTGATTTGTTCTATTGTTTTTTTGGTTTCTATTTCATTGATTTCTGCTTTGATCTTTATTATTTCTCTTCTCCTGCTGGGTTTAGGCTTTCTTTGTTGTTCTTTCTGGAGCTCCTTTAGGTGTAGGATTAGGTTGTGTATTTGAGACCTTTCCTGTTTCTTGAGATAGGCTTGTATCGCTATATATTTTCCTCTCAGGACTGCCTTTGCAGTGTCCCACAGATTTTGGACTGTTGTGTTTTCATTATCATTTGTTTCCATGGTTTTTTTCAATTCTTCTTTAATTTCCTGGTTGACCCATTCATTTTTTAGAAGGGTGCTGTTGAGTCTCCATGTATTTGTGCTCTT
The DNA here is from genome assembly GCA_003697995.1 of Taxidea taxus jeffersonii. Classification (NCBI taxonomy): domain Eukaryota; kingdom Metazoa; phylum Chordata; class Mammalia; order Carnivora; family Mustelidae; genus Taxidea; species Taxidea taxus. Next base: position 4,674 of record RCUC01168667.1, read on the forward strand.
TCCAAATTTCCTCTTGTGATTGAGTTCTAGCTTCAGGGCATTGTGGTCTGAAAATATGCAGGGAATGATCCCAATCTTTTGATACTGGTTGAGACCTGATTTATGACCCAGGATGTGATCTATTCTGGAGAATGTTCCATGGGCACTAGAGAAGAATGTGTATTCTGTTGCTTTGGGATGGAATGTTCTGAATATATCTGTGATGTCCATCTCGTCCAGTGTGTCATTTAAGACCTTTATTTCCTTGTTGATCTTTTGCTTGGATGATCTGTCCATTTCAGTGAGGGGTGTGTTAAAGTCTCCAACTATTATTGTATTCTTGTCAATGTGTTTCTTTGATTTTGTTATTAATTGGTTTATATAGTTGGCTGCTCCCATGTTAGGGGCATAGATATTTAAAATTGTTAGATCTTCTTGTTGGACAGACCCTTTGAGTATGATATAGTGTCCTTCCTCATCTCTTATTATAGTCTTTGGCTTAAAATCTAATTGATCTGGTATAAGCATTGCCACCCCAGCTTTCTTCTGATGTCCATTAGCATGGTAAATTGTTTTCCACCCCCTCACTTTCAATCTGGAGGTGTCTTCAGGTCTAAAATGAGTTTCTTGTAGGCAGCATATTGATGGGTTTTGTTTTTTTATCCATTCTGAAACCCTGTGTCTTTTGATTGGGGCATTTAGCCCATTTACATTCAGGGTAACTATTGAGAGATATGAATTTAGTGCCATTGTATTGCCTGTAAGGTGACTGTTACTGTATATTGTCTCTGTTCCTTTCTGATAATACTTTTAGGGTCTCTCTTTGCTTAGAGGACCCCTTTCAATATTTCCTGTAGAGCTGGTTTGGTGTTTACAAATTCTTTCAGTTTTTGTTTGTCCTGGAAGCTTATTATCTCTCCTTCTATTTTCAATGGTAACCTAGCTGGATATAGTATTCTTGGCTGCATGTTTTTCTTGTTCAGTGCTCTGAATATATCATGCCAGTTCTTTCTGGCCTGCCAGGTCTCTGTGGATAAGTCTGCTGCCAATCTAATATTTTTACCATTGTATGTTACAGACTTCTTGTCCCGTGCTGCTTTTAGGATTTTCTCTTTGTCTCTAAGACTTGTACATTTTACTATTAGATGGTGGGGTGTGGACCGATTCCTTTTGATTTTGAGGGGTGTTCTCTGCACCTCCTGGATTTTGATGCTTGTTCCCCTTGCTATATTAGGGAAATTCTCTACAATAATCCTCTCCAGTATACCTTCTGCTCCTCTTTCTCTTTCTTCTTCTTCTGGAATCCTAATTATTCTAATGTTGTTTCGTCTTATGGTATCACTTATCTCTCGAATTCTCCCCTCGTGGTCCAGTAGTTGTTTGTCTCTCTTTTGCTCAGCTTCTTTATTCTCTGTCATTTGGTCTTCTGTATCACTAATTCTGTCTTCTGCCTCATTTATCCTAGTAGTAAGAGCCTCCATTTTTTATTGCACCTCATTAATAGCTTTTTTTATTTCAACTTGATTAGACTTTAGTTCTTTTATTTCTCCAGAAAGGGCTTTTATTTCTCCTGACAGGGTTTCTCTAATATCTTCCATACCTTTTTCGAGCCCGGCTAGAACCTTGAGAATTGTCGTCCTGAATTCCAGATCTGACATATTACCAATGTCTGTATTGATTAGGTCCCTAGCCTTCGGTCCTGCCTCCTGGTCTTTTTTTTGTGGTGAGTTTTTCCGCCTTGTCATTTTGTCCAGATAAGAATCCGCTGTTCTCCTTGGTAAGTGCACTTGGTCTTGGCTGGATTTCTTTGATCTCCTGGGGGAGGGGCCTGTTGTCGTGATTCTCAAGTGTCTCTGCCCCAGGTGGAGTTGCACCGCCCTTACCAGGGGCCGGGCTGAGTCATCCTCTCAGGTTCGCTTTCGGAAGCTTTTGTCCCCTGAATGCTTTCCGTGGAGTCCGGAGGACGGGAATGAAATGGCGGCCTCCCAGTCTCCGGTTCGGAGGAGCCGAGAGCTCGGGGCCCCAGTCTTCAGTGCGCCCTCATAGAAAAGCGTTCAATCCCTCCCGTCTCCCCAGCTCCGGCCGCGCTCAGAGACAATCGTGCGTCATCAGTCCCGTGTCACCGGCTTCTGGGAGCTCCGAGCTCACCCAGCCTGTGACCAAGTGTCTCTGTCTCTGGCAGAGTCCCACCTGGAGTCTCCGAACCCCGCCGATCCCTGAGCTCTCCCGGGTCGGAGTCTCCCCGGATCTTGTGGGGACCCCTCGCACAGAGCGCCGGTCCGTGTCACAGACCACTAGGAAACCTCGGCTCTGTCTCCGCAGCCGACTTCCCCGCTCTCATACCTGTGAGCTCTGCGACACTCAGACGCCCCCGATCCTTCTGTGACCCCGCAGGACCTGAGTCCACGCTGTCCCCGTGAGGTCTTCACCCCAGTTTAGCCTCTGGAGCGATGTCCCTCCGTGGAGCCGACTTTTAAAAGTCCCGATTTTGTGCTCCGTTGTCCCCCGCTTGCCGGGAGCCAGCCCCTCCCCCTGGGGTCTATCTTCCCGTCGCGTTGGATTCACTTCTCCGCTGGTCCTACCTTTCAGAAAGGGGTCGATTTTCTGTTTCTAGAATTGTTGTTCTTCTTCTCTTCGATCTCCTGTTGGATTCATAGGTGTTCGGAATGGTTTGATAGGCGATCTAGCTGATCTCCTGCTGCCTGATGTCGTCTCAGCTGCTACTTCTCTGCCATCTTGACTCCTCTCTCAATATTACTTTTAAAAGAACTTACAAGGGGGCACCTGGGTAGCTCAGTGGGTTAAGCCTCTGACTTCGGCTCCAGTCATGGTCTCAGGGTCCTGGAATCGAGCCCCGCATTGGGCTCTCTGCTCAGCAGGGAGTCTGGTTCCCCCTCTCTCTCTCTGCCTCTCTGCCTACTTGTGATCTCTCTTTCTCTATCAATTAAATAAATGAATAAAGTCTTAAAAAGAAAAAAGAAATAAAAGAACTTTCAGGTTTTTGTTTTGAAGCCAAAATACCCACCATCAATTTTTTTTTCTCTAAGTTAAAAATCTATACTCTTTGGATTAGTTTTTTAAACTATGTATATGTATATATTAATACATACACTTAAGTTCATAACTATATATATATACACACACACATATATACATATACATTTCAATATGGTATATAAGACATTATAAGGCACGACGCTGAACGGCTTAGTAAAATTAAGATAAATCATATCAGCTACAGTAGGAAACTGTGTAAGTCATATAAATGATCCATGCCCCAAACACTAAATCGTTTGATAGTTGTTGTGGTAGTTCCATAGTGAATTTTATATTACAAATAATAATAGTGTTTCTCCTTGCCTGACTTCTGAAAAATGTGGGTAGTTTCCTTCACTTGTTGTGGAACATTCCAAAGATACTGAAATTTTCTAGTGATATAACTTGGAATGAACTGAAATTCATCTGTGTTCAGGTATATGCATATTAGACAAATACAGAAAGGAGATCTTGCTTTGGTTTTAATTTTGTTATGAAATTTAAGTAGTTGTTTCTAACACTGCCCAAAGAGGTGTTAATTGTTGTGTGATAAAACTTTTAACTAGTTTCAGGCCGCCTAGGTGGCTCACTTGGTTGAACACCTGTCTTCAGCTCAGGTCATTATCCTGGAGTCCTGGGATCGAGTGCACATCCAGCTGCCTGCTCAGCATGGAGTCTGCTTCTCCCTCTGACCTTCTCCCTTCTCATGCTCTCTCTATCACTTTCTCTCTCTCTCTCAAATTAAAAAAAAAAACAAACTTTAAAAACAAAAACCAAACAAACAAACAAACAAAAAAACCCCACTTTTAACTAGTTTCACTCTTGCTTTGCTCCTTGCTCCAAACTCTTGTTCTATTATTTCAAAGTGAGTTTGGATCTCAAGTCATCATTTATAAGGTTCACTGGAGAGTATCAGCCAGTTGGCTTTCTGGGAAAATCATGTGATTGTCATAGCTGAAGCCAGGAAAAGAGTTGGCAAGAAGAGAACACCCATGGGCTGAGGACAGAAGCCACTCAACAAAGTAAAACTGAAGCACGGTCCCTGAGGAGACAGTGCCCTCTTTCTATGGACTCTCCATTATATCATCAGATGATGTGTGACATGACCGGCAGCTGCCCTAGATTCAACTATTTTCTGAAAAATAGCCCTGCCACAAAGTAAAGCACATGCAGTAGAATATCATATTTGCAGTTGGTATTTGACTTTTTCCTCCTCTTATTCTATGTGTCAGATTGAATCATTCCCTGGTACTTTGCAAGTAGAGTAACCAAGACTGATAGATCTTACTAGCCTGTAGGGTTGACATCATGTTGTATTAATACTGGTTCCTACCACCACTTGAACAACTATGGGTATTCCCAGAAGGTTTTATATATACACAATTTTATACTTTGAGGTCAACTTTATTTTTAAATAGTAATCCAATGTCCCTTGCTTCAAGTAAATTGTTCTGCATATTCTTGAGTACTAAGCCTGATTTGGGGGGATTTTATTCATCGGCTATATTCTTAATCTTAAGAATCTGGAACTATACTGTCCACTATGGTAGCGACTATCTACCTGTGATACTTAAATTTAAATTAGTTAAATTAATGGTGCCTAGGTGGTTCAGTTGATTAAGCATCTGTTTTTGGCTCAGGTCATGACCTTGAGGTCCTGGGATTGAGGCCCACATTGGTCTCTCTGCCCAGCAGGGACTCTGCTTCTCCCTCTCCCTCTGTGTGTTCTCTCTCTCTCTCTGAAGTTAATATATAAAAATCTTTAAAAAATCTTAAAATAAAAAAATAGTTAAATTTAAATAAATTTTAAGATTCAGTTTCTCTCATCAACAAAACTAAAAGGTAACCTAGTGAAAGGGAGAAGATATTTGCAAATGACATAGCCAATAAATGGTTAGCATTCAACATATATAAAGAACTTATAAAACTCAACACCCCAAAACCAAATTATCCAATTAAAAAATGAGCAGAAGACATGAATAGACATTTTTCCAAAGAAAACATACAGGCAGCTAACAGACACATGAAAAGATGCTCAACATCATTTATCGTCAGGGAAATGCAAATCAGAACTACAATGAGTTGTCACCTCACACCTGTCAGAATGACTAAAATCAATAACACAAGGAACAACAGGTGCTGGGAGGATGTGGAAAAAAAGGAACCCTCGGTGGGAATGCAAACTAGTGCAGCCACTCTGAAAAGAGTATGGCAGTTCCTCAAAATTAAAAAATGGAACTACCCTACAATCCAGCAATCATACTATTAGGTATTTTCCCAAAGAATATAAAAATATTAACTCAGGGGCGTCTGGGTGGCTCAGTCGTTAAGCTTCTGCCTTCAGCTCAGGTCATGATCCCGGGGTCCGGGGATGGAGCCCCACATCTGGCTCCCTGCTCAGCAGGAGGTCTGCTTCTTCCTCTCCCATACCCCGCTTGTGTTCCCTTTTTCACTGTCTCTCTCTGTCTCTCTCTGTCAAGTAAATAAATAAAATATTTAAAAAAAATGCTAACTCAAAGGGATACATGCATCCTGATGTTTAGAGAAGCATTATCTATAATAGCTAAATTATGGAAATAGTCCAAGTGTCCATCAGTTGATGAATGGATAAAAAAGATGTGCCTTATAAATATAATGGAATATTACACAGCCATAAAAGAATGAAATCTTTCCATTCGCAAGGACATGGATGGAACTAGAGTGTACTGTGCTAAGCAAAATAAGTCAGAGAAAGATAAATACCATATGATTTCACACACATATGGAATTTAAGAAACAAAAGAAAAAGAGAGAGGCAAACCAGAAAACAGACTCTTGACTACAGAGAATGCGTAGACGGTTACCAGAGGGGAGGTGGGTAAGCAGATAGATAAAATAAATGATAGGAATGAAGGTGTGCACTTGTGATGTGCACCAGGTTTTGTATAGAACTAATGAATCACTATATTGTACACCTGAAACTAATACTATGCCATATGTTAACTGGCTTGAATTTAAATAAAAACTTTTTAAAAATTCAGTTTCTTAGTTGTGTTAGCTGCATGTGAATAGTGGCTACCTTATTGAATATAATATTTATATCACCACAAAAAGTTCAAGTGGATAGCACAGGTCTAGAACCTTAAGATGTAGGATTTCATGGATCCAATTCCCATCTTGTTATTTATTTTAATTGTACATTAGTTGTACTGAACTCTTGCCATTGGGGGTCTAGTCCTTCTTATCTTAGCCCTATCATCTGCATAATGTAGTGAGAAGGTCTGGATGCGGAAGAACTAATTCAAGACATTTCTGAAAATGTCTCTTAAGAAGTCTGAGCTTCACTTTTCTCTAAGGAATTAATGTTGTTTGTACTGCCCACTTCACAGGACTCTCAGGAGACCTCAAATATTCTGACTTCTAAGTAAAAAAGATCAGTGATGAGGAAAAGTAAGTTAGAAACAGGTGGACATGACTCACATCTACAGGACTAGCTGGAGTATTGATCCCCCGCGCAGTTCTTCAGAAGAACTTTGGCTTGTTACAGCATTTGATCCTGAAGACATCTGATCCTTTTCACCGAACAGATATCTTCAAGCGGAACTATGGCATGGAGCTCTTCCATGATTCATCTGCTCAGAGTAGACCCCATGCAATATCTAAGTACAAGGAAAAGAGCCATCCCAGAGTGTTGGCGTCATGGTCAAGTGGACAGCTTGAAGCAGGGCTCCTAGTTTGGGGTTAATCAGCAGGTTATCAGTCAGATGTCACGGCACATTAATATTCAGGGCAAAGATAATATCCACACAATATCCAAGAGTGGACAGGACAGGAGACTACATTTCTGGAGACGTGTAGTTCGAAATGTTACTCAGGCACATCAGATAGTGGTTTTCAAACTGTGAAATGGGCTTATACTCTACCAAGTGTGAATTTGGACCTGATAAAATCCTACCAGATTTGGTCAGGTTGCTCAAAAACAGGGCTGGGCTTAAGATACAAGAGAATAAGAAGAATAGATTTCTGTCTACAGACAGGGGAGAGCATGGGTAGCAAAGATAATATGCGTACCCAGAGAAACACTAAAGATACAAACTGCTACTCGATATTGTTTCTTAAATTTCAACACAAGTGTAATCCGAGGAGCTCTGTTCCCTTCATGAGCACTGGGAAGCCGAGCACGGACCAGGGCCAATGCCCGGGTGTGACTCCCAGCTCTGGGTACTTCCCGACTATAACTTCAGGTTAAGTCTTTTCTTCCAAGGACTCAATTCACTCAGCGGTACAATGAGAACCATAATTATAGTTCCTATACTGTAGGATTGTGAAGAATTCAAGTTCTATTGAAAACATTTAGAAGAGTACATGGTTTGGTTCTGTGGACTGCATTTTCCCCCTAAAATACAGTGTTATTCATTCATTCACTCATCTGTTGAGCTTTTACCATGCAGAGGGCTTTGCATGAGATACCGACTCTATCTTGTTAATGAAAACAGACAGAAGACATACACTCAAGCAGCTTAGATAAGCAAGGAAAATAGGACTTCTACAGATCTGTGAAACATATGGGCTCTTTAAGTCAAAAGTAATCATATTCTATCTTGCTTAATTTTACCACAGGAACAACAAACAAACAAGACCAGCAAGAATATTTTTCCAAATAGATAATAATGCAGAGTCATGCTGAATTAATTTTTTTCCCCCTCTGGTTGTTCTTTTACAAATTTTTCCTTGATTCTTACTCTTTCGCAAGTTTTTCTGCTTTAGAGATGAGATTTTGTTCAAATTCAGGAGAAAATGGAGAGGCAAAAAATCTCAGCAATATCATGGACAAATAGCATAGATGTTGACCTATAATTGTCATTTTTCTTCAGCACATTAAAATGCAGATCTATAAATATTCCATAATTTTTTAATTTCTTTTTTCAAATCAAGAACAGAGTATATTTATAGTTACTGCTAGCAAATGATTAATTCATAATGAATATTGGTGTATAAGTATTAAGTTCACTGGAAGAATGGGGAGGGGATCAAAGCGGAGGGAAGAGCCTCGAGTAAGGCCTGGCTTGGGAGAGAGAGCTCACCGCAAACTCCAGGACTTGTTTCGTTGCAGTAAGCTCTGGTGTCACTGAGGCTGAGCAGGTTTTCAAAAAGAGACCTAGTTCCAGGTAGGCGAGACAATTTGGAAATCTGCATTGATATCAAGCAACTTATCTGATTCTTGTGGGTAATTGAGATATCTTGGTCTAAAAAGCAGAGGTCATGTGACAACCCCAGTAGATAAAGGAAATAAGAGGGTAAGTCACAACCGGTATTAGAATGACACTTAGTACTATGCCAGGAAGCTTGGACTTCTCTCCAAAAGCAGCAGGGCGCGTAGAAGATTTTTAAGAAAACAAATTACACAAAGAAACCTTATAGTTTAGAAAAAAGTGTTCATATGGACGTGGAGAATAGAGTGGAATTTGTAGGCTCCACTGGGATGATATCGAGCAGCCCAGATAAAAGTCGTTTAGAGCTCATATTAGCATCGGGGCGATGGAGTGGACAGTGGGCGCACCTGTCCGTCGGGGGATGACGGCGCGGCATTAGCTGACTCACACCGGAGGGGATGCATTTAAAATATTGACTGAAGTGACATTACCTTTTGTTTATTAGTGTGATACTCTCTAGTCGTCCACACAAGAAAGGCATTGAATTATATTTGCATTCATTATCAGGAAACTTCTTTTTTATTCAAAGAAAAGTCCCTAGGGAATTTTTTCTTAAAACAATTTCCCAGAAAAATTAACTGTATTTGTAGATTTTTGCATTCACACACAAACATGTATCCATATATATGTATAATCTCAGTCAAAAATCTTTTAGATTTCTAAATAAAGATATAACAGGACTTTCCAGGGCCTATAATCTGCTTATGTGTTCTATGCATATTCCTCTAAAAAAGAGAAGATTTATAATGATTTCTAAATATTTTTGAGCCCCAAAACCCCTTGTATCACAACGATCTGTAACACAGACCTTGAGACATACTTCAGTAGCACTGATTCAGGATAATCGACATTTTTTTGTGTGTATGTGAACTACTATCAGTACTGAAACATCTCACAGAAATGTCCAATGAGTCATTTATTAAATAATCAATTTAACAAATATGTATTTCATGCCTACTCCCCTATTATTTTTAATATTTTATTAGCTTTGGGTTTATTGGCTTTGGGTATAGCAGTAAGAAAACAAACTAGCAATATGACAAATCTCTGAGAAATTTGGTTGGCTGTTAATCAACCACTGTTTCTATTCTTCAAGCCCAAACTGGATTTGGATCATTATCATTAAGGTGATTCTCACTCAGTAAAGCAAGGAAAATTATTTCTTCAAAACATCTAAAACAGAAGATAGAGGTCATTTGGATTGGAGAATGGAGGGCTTTCCAGTGATAAAAATTATGGAATAATATATGAAAAAAAAGAATACACAATATATAATAGTTTCAAAATTCTGAATGCTAAAAGCATTTGCCAGCTGAAAACACAAATGACTGAAAAGTATTTTCGGGAAATGAGTGAAGTGATTCACTTCCTAACATGTAATATTGATATGGAGGAAGTTGCTTGAGTCTGAGGGAGAGTCACATGGGAAAACAAATGAATGACAGAATGCAAGAAGAAATACAGGTAAATGTGGTCGAGGCTCAGTCTTACTCCTTAATGAATATGTATAACGAGACAGTAAGGGTCCAGGGAAATGCACAATATTGGAGAAGTATATTTTGGAAATATATTTCAAGAATTGGGAAATTGTGCTATACTCTGACGCAGTCCTCTTGTCACATGAGGGTGTGCTACCTGTTCCTGGGCCATGTCCTTTCTCCTTTTTCCTACCAGACTACCCCCCGGGCCCCGGTTCAAACACTGCAGGCGGCCAGCGCCCAGAGGCTGCACTCCCCAGTCTCCGAGGTGCTGTGCCCATTGGATGGACACGGACACGGCCTGTGAGAGTTAGGGGCACACTCTCAGGGAAAGGAGATCTGTGTCCTCCTTCCCTTTCTCAGTGTGCTGTGATGACAAGTGCAGCAGCCAGTTTGGACACGGAGAAGGAAGCCGGCTCGCAGAGCTGCCCCATGGTCTCAGAGCGGCTGACGCCTGCACTCTCACCTGAGAAATGAACTTGCATGTCCTTTGAGCCCCTGTACATGAGCGCCCTAATGCGACAGTGCATAAGGTTATATTGTAAGGAATAAATAATTCTACTCTTTATAAATTAAAATTAAAAATAAAAATATTGACAATAGCATTAATGTAATAGCAAAAGTTTTGAGGGGAAATGGAATGAAATAATAAGATATTTTGAAATTACATTGTTTCCACAGAAGACATACTAAACAGCTGAGATTTTAAATTTTGAAAATTAATAACATAAACGCTCAACATAATATTAAGTGAAAAATCCAAATAAATCTATGTATGTAGTACGATGTGTATTTTCTAAAATAATGGTACATACACATTACAAACAATTTATAGGACTGGAAGCTAACACATCAAAATATTAAGAGATTGGGGTGGGCCATAGGATTGTGGAGACCCTTGATCTCCCTGTTCCCGTTCATTCTTGTCTTTTCTATAACTTTCTTTAGCGAGCTTGTATTTGTTTGCAGTCAGCGATGGAATTTTTATGGCCTTTTCCTATAACGTGTAGTTACTGAAATGCAGACGAAAAAGAATATGCTGAAGAGCTGGACCCAGGGCACCCGCCGGGACAGAGGCGCTTCCCCTTGCGGGCTCCGGGCGGGCTGGGGGGCGGTGGACACCCAGAAAACGGGGTCCTGGGAAGCGTGCGCGGTCTCCGGCCAGGCCTGCGGGAGATTCCCGGTGCCCCGCTCGTTTGGGGGCGTTGTCCCCGCTCCCTCTCAGGTCCGGCTCTGCGCTGCTGGGTGATCCCGGCCGGGCGGGCAGGGGGAGACACCCCGGAGTCTGCGGGTCCGTTCTCCCTTGGACACGCTGAGCTGGGGCCGCAGATGCCCAGGATGACCTGGCGCCGCTCCCGGGGGTGCCGGCGGCCAGCCCGGGGGAGGAGGCACCCCAGCCGCGGGTCCGGGCGCCCGGTCCGTGGCCTCCCGCAGGGGCCTCCGCGGAGCAGGCGCTTGGGAGCTTGGGAGCCGGGGAGACTCTCGGGGGGACAAAGTGGCATCGAGGCAGCAGCCTTTGCGGGATCCTGGGAATGAGCCCTGGAGATGGTCGTAAAATGAACCCAGCGGCCAAGCAGTAAGGGAGGCTGACTTGGTTACTCTGGTTTATTCACGTGATGTAACTTTGTAACCCCCTGAATGTTTCAAGTTCGGATAAACGCTTGGTCTACGCTGAATGTGCAGGTAAGAGAGAGTTCATGCAAGCAGGGAGAGCCGGGCTGCTCAAGGTTGAGTACTTGGGGGCCCGTGAAGTCGGTGAAAGGATTTCCGAGAAAACCCCGTCTAATGCAGCATTCGTCACTAAATTACCTAAAATAGAGTTTCTTCGATTAATAATGGGGCTGTGTCCATGACACCTGGCTGTATGCAGAGGGAAATAAAGACTAAAAGTAGAGTGCAAGAGAAAGCGTTATTTTCCCTAAGCGGTTACTGTGACAGAAACAGCTTAAAAGCCACACCAAAACGGCCCTCGAGACACTTACCAGCTTGCTCCTAATTGCTGCATTGAAGGACGCATATTTCTAGAATTAATATTCATAAGTTCAGATATTGATAACTTTGCTGGGCATTTCAAGAGCTTTTTGGCCTCTGGCACAGAACGTCAGTGTGTGTGGATCTGCCGAGAAGTGTGTCACCCGTGACCCGTGGTAACAAACACAGCTCCTTGGGAATGACTGATGCAAGCTCTTATGCGCTGGAGCAGATTTCAGATTTTCAGATGATCTCACAGACATTCCGAAGAGCTCCCTGGAACGGGAGGAAACGGGTGCAGTCCGTACCTTGGGGGATTAGAAGCTGTTTCTACCCTTGATTGACTGACCTGCATGCGGATTCTTTTCACGTTACTTTCACTGCACTTCTCTGTAGTGACAGTATGGGAAACCTCTCTGAGAGGGGAAACTCTTACATCTCACCAATTTAATACCAGTCGAGGGCACATGGAGGGTCCCTGGAGGAGTCTCTCATTGCTGACATTCACGGGACACACAAAGATTTACCGACTGTCTACTGCGTGTTATTCAATCTGCTAGGCCCTAGATATACTTCATTTTTTGCCAAAGAAATTATTTTTGCCCACTTGAATCACTTCATGCAGACCGACATAAACAAGCAAACAACAAAGGGAACAACAACAAACAGAAAAAACAAACAAACAAAAATTACCCAAACTGTGTATTTGTAGGAATTCTGTCACGTATTAGAAAGGAACAGGACAGCCTGGACACCGCTGAGTGGTTTGGGCAGCTTTTCTGGGGCGACGCCTCCTCAGGGGAGATGTTGGGTAGCGACTGAAAACACAAATCTGGAATAATCAACATGTAAATGGTAACGGAAAGTCATGGGGGCCAGTGGGACCACCAAGAGATGAAGCATTGAAAATAGCAGAAAAACGGGTCCATGAGTAAAACTCTATAAAATGTCAACGCGTCAAGCATTCCTGCGGGAGAGCAGGAATCAGCAGCCAACAAGGAGGAAAGAATGTGGGAGAGAGAAGAGGAGAAACAGAGGATTGTAATTTCATAAGCCCCAAGACAAGATTGGGTGGCAGGTGAGAAGGAGAGCTCGGCTTAGACCTTCAGGAGGACAGAGTAAAGCCAGTCAAAAAGCACCCACGGATTTGGTCCCGTGGATGAGATGGTAATCCCTGCCAAAGTGTGTGTGTGTGTGTGTGTGTGTGTGTGTGCGCGCGTGCGTATGCGTGTGTGTATGCATGTGCATTGTCTGTGTGTGCACGGGGGTGCGTGCATGCATGTGCATTGTTGTGTGTGTCTGTGTGCATGGGTATGTGCACGCATGTGCATTGTGCGTGTGTGTGCATGCACGTGCATTGTTGTGTGTGTGCGCGTGTGCATGGGTATGTGCACGGGGGTGCGTGCATGCATGTGCATTATTGTGTGTGTGTGCATGGGTATGTGCATGCATGTGCATTGTTGTGCGTGTGTGCATGCATGTGCATTGAGTGTTATGTGTGAGCATGTGTGTGCTCTGCGTGTGGTTTAGGATGGGGAGTGATGGCTGAGTGGAGGAAGTGTGTTCAGGAAACCATTGGTGGATCTTTGGCTGTGAAAGTGAGCAGAAAAATGGGTAGTGGTTGTACATGGATACTGTTTTAGGTGGGGCATACCGGAACGTTTCACATGATGACAGTGATGATCCCGCAGAGATGTAGAAACTGGTGACGTGAGAAGTACAGTGGTAACTGAAGGTGGCCAGAGGTTGGGGAGGTGAGGAGGACACAGGTGAGTGGTTCAATCTCCCTAAGGAGGACTGGTGCTCCATTTAGTAAGCAGCAAAAGGGGACAGCTCACTGTATATAGAGGAGGGACTGTCTGTTCTTGGGTGGTCTTCCCTCTGGTGGCTGTTATTTTACTGTTGGTCACGCTGGGTTGAGTTTAAGCTTTGCGGCTTGAGGATACGGGGCAAGGCTTTAGTTGAAAACTGTGAGGGCACAAAATAATCAAAACATATCAAAAGTTTGGTAAGTAAAATTGAGTTCCCATTTAAGATGGCAAACATAAATTATAACCCCATTAATTTGCACAAATGTGTAATCTTCTCTGCAATGCTGTAGAATTTTTTTGGTTTGTTTGTTTTGTGTTTGCGATGCTGTAGAGCTTAAGTCAGTGTTTGGTCTAAGAGGAAAGAAATTAAAAAAAAAAAAGTCATCATGGAAATCCTGTGATTCTGGAAAAATTAAAGTCCGTGTTTTGCAGATGAAGAATCAAACAGAGATTTCATGAGACCTGTGTTGAGGATAGAACATCTACTGGGTGGCAAAAATGAAGGTGGAACCTGCTGGTACTTGTGCTTATTAGGGGGTGGTGTGGGAGGGTCTTCCTAGAAAGGTCTTACCTGCAAGTTACAGAAGAGAGGAAGAGCATCTCCTTCAAGCTACATTGTTGATGGAAAATAAACATTTAAAAATTGGGTAGAGACACAAGGAGGGGAGGAAATGGAAAATGTTTTCTCATTTTCTCATAAAACAATGAACAGGTCAAAATGATGACTCCCTAAAGTGGCCAAAGTAAAGGCAGACAAGGGTCCTCCTTATAGACTGAACTAGCACTCAGCTGAAAGTTTGATACTTTTTTTCCTGACAGGTCTCATGTAAATTCATCTTTCCCCTCGTAAATCAAGCTGAAATAGCCAGAGCTGGAATAGCAGTGGGGTGCACAGTTTGATAGTTTCTTTCCACTGGGTGAACAGAAGAGATGCCTAGAGATTTGATGCACCATGTTTATTCTAAGCAGTGTCTGGAGCTAAGGTCTACCAGCTTTTTATGCTTCTAAATTATACTTCAAGAGAAGGGAGAGCAAGTCTGTTCCTTTTAGATACGAGACCTCAAGGTACCTGAGTGGGAATGGCCGCAGTGTCGGATTTGACCCACTGACTAATCAGCAGGAACCGGGGGCTGAATAATTATTTGCACTGTGCTGTGAACGGAGCAGAAATTCTTCAGGATGTGCAGAAATTGTTTCTGCTCCACGCAGACCTTATTTATGCCTCACAGTTCTTTCCACTGAAGGGCCTTGCTCTCATCTTAAGAGTGAATTCACAACCAAATGACATGTCCCCTCCACGCCTCCCACTTGGAGGTGCCCTTTCCTGATGTCACACTCACTGTCCTCATGGACACCTGTCTCAAAGCCTCCTGATGCATGACTTTCAGATGCCAGCAGTGCTACGGCACCACTGCCCAGCAGGTCAGTCCCACACTGCCGTTATGCCTTCTGTGTCTTTGTTCTCCATACTCACTCCTTTGTTTTTATGACTGCTGTCACGTTTTTAATTCGTGTCTCCCAAAAATCCAGGTTTTCCCATACTAGCCTGTATATTAATACTGGCATTATTTTTCTCAAACTCAGATTTCCTGATGTTACTCTTGTCTCTCAAAACCTTTAGGGTTGCCCCAGCTGTCTACATTCTTAGATAAGAATGTCAGGTCTCTGGGGCGCCTGGGTGGCTCAGTGGGTTAAGCCTCTGCCTTCGGCTCAGGTCATGATCCCAGGGACCTGGGATCGAGTCCCGCATCGGGCTCTCTGCTCTGCGGACAGCCTGCTTCCTCCTCTCTTTCTCTGCCTGCCTCTCTGCCTACTTGTGATCTCTGTCTGTCAAATAAATAAATAAAATCTTTGAAAAAAAATGCCAGGTCTCTTCCAATTCTATTTCCAAACTGACATCCACAAGTTCCAAAAAGAATGGTCAGATTCATTCAGACTTGCTTTCCTGTCTACCCTCCACATTTATGCCCTTCCACCAGCAAAAAGACGTCTACTGGCCTTTCCCTTGAATCTAATCTTACCCAACACACCAGACTGGGTTCAAAACTGCTATGTGCAAACTTTTTGAAATTCTCCAGTCAATATGGTCTATTCTGCCTCTGACTTCCTGTAGCAAATAAGGTGTATTTCCTTTATATTACATTCCTCACTGATACTCTTATTAACTTTCACCATCTTTTTTTAAAAAAAGAAAAAAAAAGATTTATTTATTATTTGAGAGAGAGAGAGCAGTGGGGACGAGCAGAGAGAGAGAGAGAATATTAAGCAAACTCCATACTGAGCACGGGGCTAGATCTCACGACTCTGAGATCACGGCTGAAACCAAGAGTCGGACGCTCAGTTGACCTATGCCACCTAGGTGCCCCTTCACCATATGTTTTTTAAAATTGGGTTTTAAAATTCCTAATATTAATGACTCCTTATTTTAAGTTTCACAAAAGTTACTACAAAATAGGAGCATAAAACGTGTTCATATTTTAATAAGCAAAGGAACTTACCATTTGTTATATAACGTTGAGACTGTATTTTAAATCTCAACAAAAGATGATAGCAAAAAAATATGGTCACTTGCCCATATTTGCCAATAAACTTTGGAGAAAACTATCCTAAGACCTTGAGTGAAATACCAGCATGTTAAGCCATTTCTTGATGTTGATGCTCCTACGAGCTCTTTCTTTTTGGACTTAGCTTTCAGAGCGTCATACGAGAGAGTGAGGTCATTTTGCTCTTCTCTGGTATATTTGAAAAAAGAAAAAACCTTACGTACATCTGAGTGGGACTTCATAAATTCTCATAAACGTGAGAAGGATAAGTTCATCAGAACTCCACAAACCAACACTGTGAGCTAACAACAGCATATGCCACCAAGGGAAACTGCACAAAATTTGCAAAAAGTTTAGCAACTCCCACATGAAGAATAAAGGGAAGAATACAAGTTAGAAAATTGAGAGGATAAACGCAATCATTTCAGACCTTCTGTTCCATATTAGCAATCAGAATGTCTGGCAAAACTCGTTTTCATAAGTTAATGGAATTGTCTCACTGTGATTGTGATGAAAATTACTATATCCATGAGCCTTAATTGTACCATACTAGAGCCAAATAAATACTCTGCATAATATTATATGTGAAATTTTATTCACATAGTCTTAATTTATGGAATGTTAAAATCGTACTGAGCTAAATCTCATGCATAAGAGTAAAACAAACACAGAAACCTCAGGCAGGGTATTAATACACTTTGGCAATATTCTTTCCACAGCGAAGTACAGTTTGCTGTAATTAATATTTATGATACTAAGTAATGAAAAATTTTATTTCCTTTTTTTCCTATGCACTGTAATTTTAAAATGGTATCATTCTAATAATTCTTTCTCTGCTAGTTGACACTCTGTAGGGATGTGCTAATTGTCATCTTGTCTGCACCCCTCTTGCCTGTCGGCTTGGTCGACTTCTGGCATCTCTATGTGTGCAATGCCAAATTTGTTCCTTAGAGAAGATATGGCAGAGAATTAAAATAAGACTTCCTGAATAACTACAAGCAAGAGATATCCAAAATTGTAGTTTTGGAGTAGACTGTTTAAAATAACTAGGAGAAGAGGAGATTTGAAATATTTAACAGCCACTTGTCATTGGTTCAAACCAAATTAAATATTTCAAATGTAGAATACCAATAATCAGTTCCTCACAGCTTAGATACACACCAGAACAGGCCTCACTAGTAGAAGATGGTTTGCATAACACATTTAGGAAGCATCAAACTCTTTATAGAAAGTTCTAAAGGGAAGTGGTGTGATGCAGATGGAAATGAATCATCTAATTGATAGTAAATTATAGAAAAAGGATGTCAGAAAGGATGGCTGAAAAATCTAAATTCATCATGTTCTTCAAATCATCACTTTAAGTCAGTGATTCTGCTCTGCATCTAATGAATGGAGGAAGCATCAACATTGCCTTGGAATATTGAAGTCCATTACTTAAATTGCGGAATATTTGAAACAAGAGCTAAAGAAGAAAAAAAAAGCAGGTTATTGTTTTATTGATTATTGTTTCTCCTGAAAGTAACATTGTTATATGGATATAGGAATCAAAGTGTACCATGAAAGAGTACCTCCATCAATACTCAGCTTTGGACAAATTTAGATTAAAGTACACTTTATAGGTGGAGCCTTCAAGTCAAGCAGTCCATGGAATCTATAAAAGAATATTCCTAAAATATTTACTGTCTAGTATTCCCCTGGTAGGTCTCAGGGATGAACAATTCCTGCTCATCAGTGCAAGGTATAGATCATTACAGGAATGGAAAGGGGAATGCTGTCATCATAGCCAAATAAACACATACTTGAAGATTTTTTAAGTGAGTCCTCAAAAAAAAAAAAAACTTATAGATGTGTTGTTAATCACTGATTTTAAAGCTTTCAAGATGGACAAAAATTGGTTTGTTTTATCTGCTTCAGAATTAATCAGGTTAAGTAAAAGAAGTCAATCTGAAAAGATTGCATAGTGTATATATAATCCCAACTATAGGACAACTCTGGAAAAGATGAAGCTATGGAAACTGAAAAGATCAGTGGCAATAGGGGAGAGATGGGTGAACAGGCAAGTACAGAGGATGATATGATAATGGTGGATATATGTTATTTTATATTTGTACAAACCCACAGAATGTACAACACCAGAGTGAACCCTCATATTAACTATGGACTTTGGATGATAATGGTGTCTTTGTAACAAATTTTAGCCCTCAGGTGAGAGGTGTTGATGATGGAGGAGGCTGTGCATGGGTAGGAGTGTATGGGAATCTGTGTACCTTCATCTTAATTTTGCTGGTAAATTCATCCAAAGAAATGACATGGGGTCATGATGTCTGCTGTCCAAGATGTCTGTAGCCATCCCCCTGGCCAGGTGCACCCTGTTCTCATGGCTCAAAGACTCCATGGCTCTTGATGGTCTTTCTATCCCCATCAGCAAGGAAAATATTCTGCATTTTGCAAAAACACCAGACTTGTCAGGCTGCATGATGTATTATAATCTTGATTGCAGAGTTCATATATGTTCTCCATGACCCCGAGGTTGCTCTTACACTTTTAGAAGCAACTCTTGTACACTTCTTGGCTTTTCAATTTCTACCACACCTTCTTCTCTTATATTCCTTACTTAAACTCATTTAAATAAACAGAAAACGAAAGATCTCTTCATCTTTAAACCAACAAGTCTATCATTTATCTCTAACCCTTTTCTTGGAACAATGAATGAAGACTTTCTTCCGTCCTTGAAGCTTATGTTTGCATGTGTGCCCCGATTCCATCCTCTTCACCTGCCTAGCGACCCCCTTTCTTCAGTTCTGCACTCTGTCCTGTGCACCTCCAATCTCTTCTCAAGATTATTCCTTCCAGCATACATATGTGCTCCAGTTTTTCCATCTTAAAAAAATGAATAAAACCAATTCTTTTTTTTGATTTTACATCTGTCAACCTGCTTACCTCCTTCGTTAATAGCTAAACAACTCAAAATTTTTGTGTATGCTGTTCTATATGCTGCAGCCCATCCATTCAAGGTTTTTTTTTCTCCTTGTTCTGTTTCCCATTGCTAAATGATGGGTCCCCCAACTATTACCAAAACAACCTGCTGATGAAACAGATCTTTGTTTATTTCCAACCATGGGAAGGAAGAGAATTGCCTCCACAGGCTTACCAGCATCTCAGAGGGCAATAACAAGGCTGGGATATTTACTGTCACTTTGCCTTGTGGTGCGGATGGATCTTTCAATGTGCACTGTTTGTTAAGACCAAGTAAGCCTCATGATATAAAAGATTGGTGAGCATAGTAAGGCAAAATTTTGGGGTAAGGAGTTCAAAGAATCCTAGGGTATAATTCATTTCATGCTTTGTTGAAACACTGATGGATCTTTCAAGAAGTTTACAGAATAACCAGTGAGAATAATTCCAACTTTGATGTTCCTTGATAAAGTTTCCTAGAATAGTAAAGTCAAGTTGTTGTAGGCAGTGAAATATTAAAGCCATGTTCATGTATGCAGTTAACTATGTAGAAGGCTTAAATTCTCACCAAAATTGCGTTTGTGAAGGTCATCATTCATCCTTTATATTACCAAGTGGATACTTCCTCTCTTCATCATTTCAACGTATCAACATTTTAAATTGAGTTAACTGTTGTCTCGCTGAAATCCTTTTAGCTTTGGGCTTTCATGATGGTGTAGTCTCCTTATCGTTCTTTGAACGCATTCTCTCTTTTTCTTTTCTGGATTCTTCTTCATCTGACCTCTAAAGTTGGTGTTCTTGTGAACCCAGTCAGGGACAATTTATCTTTCCTCTGTGTATCTTTTCCCTGAGTGATCTTATCTGTTTCAATAACCTTAAATAGAATTCAAACAATGATGACAACAGAACTGATGACCATCGATCAGGAAGAACAACCAAGTTTCAATCCCATCTTAGAGGTTCTTTGGATTGAATATGTTCAAAGGAGAATTTTGAAGCTTATGCAAATCTTTTCTTTCCTCATTTTTCCTTATCTCCAAAAATTTTATTACAATATACTCAGTTGCACCAGCTGCCACATCACACAGCTGCAGGGCATGCCACACTCATGGCATGTGATGGCATACTGTATTCTACCAGTAACGAGCAATAAATGGCATCTTGTGGCCTTCAGCCCCTCCTCTGATCAACCAGGTGTCCTGACACACTTCAGCTTATTGTTTGTGTCCAAGTTTACTGGTAAATTTTGTAAAAGTTGAATCTAGCTTTGTAGTCTTAATTTTTCCACTCCTCATCTTTGTCAAAACTACTACAATCAAGTTTATGTGCTTATCATGCTACTGAAAATATAGGGAAGACCCTGGCAAATAACGTCAGTGACATTATTCTTGGTAAATCTATTACATATGTCTTATTCATTCTTTTACTTAATGATCTTGAGTTATTCAGTGATACTAAACACTCTTTTTTAAAAAATTTGCTCTTCCATTTTTTCTTAAACACTAACCTCTCTGGGTCTCTAATCCAATGTGGGCTAGACTTCTCCCTTTGTTAGGATCCCATCATTTTACAGCAGTTTTAGGTTCACAGAAAAATTGAGGGCAAGATACAGATATTTCCTTTTTATCCCTTACTCCCACACATACATGGCCTCCCCCATTATCAGCACCTCAACAAAAGTGGGATATTAGCTACAAATGATAAACCTACATTGACACAGTATCATCACTTAGAATCCATAGTTTACACTGGGGTTCACTCTTGGTGTTGTACACTCAGTGGGTTTGGACAAATATATAGTGTATGGCACCCACTATTACAGTGTCATACAGAGTTATTTCACTGCCTTTAAACTGCCTCTCACAACCCCTGCAACCACTGATCTCTTTACTTTCTCCATAATGGAGCCTGTTCCAGAATATCATATAGTTGGAATCATAGAGTACATAGCCTTCACTGATTGGCTTCTTTCACTTAGCAATATACATTTAAGGGCCTTATGTGTCTTTTCATGGCTCAATGACTCATTTCTTTTTAGGACTGAATAATGTTGCATTGTCTGATGGACACATTCACCTACTGAAGGACATCTTAGTTGCTCCCAAGATTTGGTAATTATGGCTCTTTTCTTTTTCTAATTCCCCACCTGTTCTTCTGATATATTATTCTCTCCCTCTGCTTCCACCAACGTTGTCATTCTCTCAAATCTCCATCTTAGATGTGACAGCATTAAACCCATCATTTCAACTTCTTGCTGAATGAATTGTCTAATAAAACCAAAGACATTTCAAACTCAAATGATTCCAAACAAAATAAAGTATTTTACTTTCTTTACACCCCAAACTAACTCTTTTTCCTGCTGAGTATATCCTGTATGCTGGCATTATCTTACACCTGTCGCCCAGTCTGGGAAGGTGATTGCCAGCATCAATCATTCCATGTTCTTTCTCAGCTATCATGTTTGAATAGCCATCAAATCCTATAAAAATGTTGTAGAATTATCCTCAAATGTTTCCTTCTTCTCTAATAAATTAGCAACTTTAGTTATTAACTGTCTCACACCTCACCTGGATGATTTCAATCATTCTTAAAGAGAATCTCTGTTTTTAGTTATTGCTTTTTCTGGCCAATCTCTATGCCACTCACTGCTTTATTTTATAAAACACAAATTCCCCCATGAAATGCCCCAATTTGAATATGTTTGATGGTTCCCAGCATGAGATTTTTCACTATCTACTCGTAATTTTCTTCCAAAGACTTATTTCTGACCACTCTTTCCCTGGATACACTTGAATCTATGTCATGCTGTGGATCATCACCTGAACTTGGCTTAAAAATTAATGCCTCCCTATTTTGCTCCCTCTTTTCTTTCCTTCTTCAATACCTTTTGCACCTTTCCTTTTTGGTAAACCCCTACTCATTGTTAACAGCTCAATTAACATGCATCCTCTGGGAGCTTTCCCTAATTCACTAGGCTTTCTTTTTTTTACTGCTCCCTTGTAACTTTTCCTCTATGATAGTGCCCATTTCGTTACATTATGAGTACTTATTTGCAAATCTCGATCAGCTATTGACTGTGAGCTATTGTGTTCATTAATTGGTTAAGTAATTTTTTCACAGGATAATGATGCTCAATAAATGTATAAGTAAATTGATATGTTTAAATAAATAGATAATAATTTAAAAGTTAAAGTTCAGAGATACACATAGCAGAACATCTTAAAGTCAGGCTGAGTATTTTTATAATATTATTATAGGCAATAGTGAGTCATTGGATATCTTTGAACAAAAAAATAGTCATTATTGTACCAATTGTTATAGCATATGATTGATGGACTGGAAGAGAGAGATTTGGAGAACAGAAAGCCACCTTGATATATATAAAAGCAAAACATTTTAATTCTGGAAAGAATACAAAAGTGAAAACAGATTGTCTTGAGAAAAATACTTGTAAGCACACTCCTTTCAGTGGCTGAATGGCTGATGACTCACCCAACTGTCTTTTATGGCTTTATGTCCAGAATATACTATCCTTGTGCTCAGTACAATGGAATAAATAAATGGTGGATTACATAGGTCCCATCCAGGTGCATTTTATTCCACTCTTTATTCAGTGGAATAAAGAGAGAGAATGGGCACTGTGATGGCTACTTTCATGTGTCAGCTTCACTGGACTAAGGGATGCCCAGGTGGCTGGTAAAATATAATTTCTGGGTGTGTCTCTGAGGGTGTTTCAAGAAAAGATTAGCACTAAATTGGTAGATAAAGTCGAGTAGATCAGACTCACCAAGTGGGTGGGCATCATTCAATCTGCTTAGAGCCTGAATGTAAAAGAAAGAGAGAGAGAGAGAGAGACGGAGAGACAGAGAGGGAGAGGAAGGGCAAATTCATTCTCTCTGTTTCAGCTGAAACATCTATCATCTGCCCTGAAAATCAGTGCCTTTGGACTCAGCCTGGACTTATGCCTTGGCTCCCTTGGTTTTAGACCTCTGATCTTGGACTAGAACTGCCCCACCCACTTACCTGGGCCTCCAGCTTGCAGTCTTCAGGCAGTGGGACTTCTCAACCTTTATATTGCATGAGCCAAACAACCCTCATAACAAATTGCTCTCTCTCTCTCTCTCAGCTGATGGGATTGGTTCTTTTTCTCTGGAGAACCGTGAGTAATACAGGACCAATGTTAGAAGTGATATTAAAGCACATACACAAAAACATCTAAACTTGATTATGGGGTCAGGTTTGATAGCTGGATAGCAGCTCACTCATTTTATTCAATGACTGCTTGCTCACATTTCAAAAGCAAAACATTAAATGCAAATCAAAAATAAGCACTCTCAAATATGCATTTTATGATAATTCAAATGAAAGTCTAAAGAGTAACTTTCTGTATGTATGTTTCTGTTAAGAAAGGCATCAGGGAAATGAGCTCAAGTCATAAGAGACTGTCATTTTCGTACATCTGGATCCTTCCAAAGAACCCATCCAGAAAATTCAGAATCTGTCTAAAAAGCTGCTGTCTAAAAAGCTGATTCTGTATTCTTCCTCTAAAATGTGTAGCACTTATTTTAGGGGGGGGCATTATTTTTTTCTAAATCCCCTTTGGCTTCTAAGTGATTATCTGAGCATGGTGTTAACGAAGGCAGGTGTGTGTCCAGTAGCCACGTATTCTCAAAATCACACTGTTCACATATAACAACTTCCATTAAAGCATCAGCTTCATAGGCATGTGCAGCGTTTATATTCTATACAAATCGCCCAGTCCTTGGTTTCTGTGTTCTTCAGAAGAATGACGCCACAGGTCTAAACTGAAACGCACAAGTGAAAATGATGTCGTCAAAATTAAACAGGGAAGAATGTGACCATAAGACAACTCCGAGTGGATTTCCTGAAGATGTGTATAGGTTTTCAGTGCAGAAACAAATAACTGGATAGAAGGAAGGAATAAGAATAATAAAAATTTCAACGCATTTAACTTTTGAAGAAACATAGTTCTAATACATGAGACTGCATAACTTTCTTCACCCTCCATCTATTTCCTGCCTGATGGGTTTGTATTTAAAGTCTTTACTCTGCCACATCTCCCCCTGCATCGGTGCTGTGCATATGAGTGATAAGACAAGGGCTACATACAGCCTTGAAATTCAGCTGGAATGCTCTGATCTCCCCTCAATCAGAGTGAAAAAGACATGCAGAGAGGAAGACTGGGGATGAATTAACCAGTCTGTCAACTGGTGGAACTTCACAACTCAAAGGAACCACCTTGAATGATGATCGAAACCAAATGGGAAATGGGCAGGAAAAGAAAACAGAATGCAGTGGCCCTCCTCCAGCCTTATTGGATTATTGATTTTCTTGGTCATCTTAGTTTATTTTGGGAATGTGTCTTAAACCCATGATCACATGGGAGAGACTGGGAATGTTATTTCTTGTATGTAATGAAAAAGAAATGTAGAAAATTTATGAATCTATCCTAGGAATGGCACTGATTCCAGTATAACAAGTACTGAGAAGACTTGTCTCACTGAACTTTATTTGAACTTCATAGAGTGTGGAATTAATTTACATTTCATTATAGGCTGGTAATTCCCTCAGCACAATATAAGGTGGTTCCAAAATGAGCAAACTATGTATATACTTGGGCTACTGCAAGATCCCATGAGCACCAATCCCCAAATCCCAATCTGATAGGTCAAACCTGAATTTCTTAAGCAACAGGAAACTTGCTCTGTTCCTTTGGAGAAGGATCACACTGCAGACAGGAATATTTCAAAATCAATTACTAATACTAGTACATTATGATGACAGAGTTTACTTGCGACCCCAAATAACAAAAGCAGCAATGGGTCAGATATGTACTAATTCATCATCCAACAATAGCTTCATTAAGTAAAAGAAATTGGAGCTGGCAGTAAAGTAATAATATCACTATTATTCACATACCACTTACATCCCCTATTACCTATAGTCTTAGTGGTTACAGGGGAACTGCTAGGTCCCTAATCTCATTTGGTGAGTTCCTTCTCAGGAACTTGCTGTGCTTAAAGATTTCTTACAGCTTTTTCCATGTCCTCAGTATTTTTTAGGTTCACCATTTTGTTTACCTCCAAGGATTCTCTGAAGTCCTAAATCATATGATGTCCTAAATCATAGATGACAATAACTGATATGATATAGCATTGACTATCATTTCCTGGGGGCAGGAACAAGGGCAGTTATTAAATTATAATTTAGGCAAATACCCTGACAAGGTATGTTTCCATGTACCTCCAGCTCTAAAGATCCTGGATTCCATCATCCTTAACCTTGCTTTTAAGAATTCTCTCATATTTTTTCAAGCAATTTAACTTGGCCCATTTGTGTAAATAGCTGTGTCTTTTTATAAATGGTCCCTATTCAGAAGGTTTGCACTCTTCAGTGTGGAAGTAGAAATTGTATTGTGCCCTGAGAGACAGCCATATCAACATTTCACTAAAAGTAAGAGCTGCAGTTCTTCTGAATTCAATTTAGTTGTGAGCCTGACTTTCAAGCCTCCAACATGTAACATTTTAGCCACCAGAAATGGTGCTTGTGGGGTCATATACAAACAAAACAAAACAAAACAAAAACCTAATCAATGTTATGAAACCATTTTTTGCAGCATGTTGTCTTTTCCAAAGATAGGCTACTAAATAATGTGGTCATAACCCTCCTCCCACAGGCAGAGTCTATGTACTGTCTTTGAATCAGGGCTTAAGACTTACTGAAACTGATAGAATATGGCAGAAGTGATGATGTATGTTTCTGAGTCTATGTCAGAAAAGGTGATGCAACATCTACTGTGATGTTCAGAATTCTCCTTTTGGTGCCTTGAATCAAATGGTGGGTAGTCCAACTTTTCTGAAACCACCCAACAACAAGGCAACCCAAGCATGCTCATGCACCATTTGGAAAAATCCTCAGACTTCCTGAAGAGAGAGAGCAAGAGATGACTGACAGCTTCCATCTACTGTCTGGCTATAACCACATAAAAGACCCCAAATCACCATGGATAGGAAGTAGGGTGAGGATACCCCCCAGTCATTCCCATAGAAAAAGAAAGAAGATTCAGAAGGAGAAATCAAAGACTAAGAGAATCAATACCAGAGAGTAGTACTAGACCCTAATCAACAATATAATAAATATAAGATAACTTTGGGCCCTAATTCAAGCCTCTGATCACATAGCATAGCTTGAGATCTTCTTTGTTGACTTTCTCATTAAGAGAGGAGAAGAATACAATCATCTCCAGAGTAAGTGTCCACTCAACAATGGGAGCAAGATCCAGGATAATATAATTTATTTGACAGCCTGGATAATCAAAACCCAATTAGGGAAAACTATTAAAATGTGATTATGCTTTACATAATGAGCATATATTAATTATAAAATAAACTAGAAAATAAAGATTAAAAATATAAAATAATCTTATTTTAATTCTACTACTCAAAAAGAGTCACTTGTAGGTACCTGGGTGGTGTTCCTCGTGGAGTGTCTGACTCTTGGTTTAGGCTGAGGTCTGATCTCTGGGTCCTGAGGTTAAGACCTATGAAAGGCTCTGGAGTCTGATTTAAACTCTTGCTCTCTCTTTCTCTGCCCTTTACCCACTGTGCTCTCCCTTTCCCTCTCCTTCTCTAAAATAAATAAAGCTTTCCCCAAAATAGTCACCTGTAAATAGTTAGGAATCTCAGTTGCTGACACCATAATCCACTGTAGATAGTTTGAGCAAAAGTCTTTGTGAATAAGACATACTTTGATAGACCAAAAAATATTGTTTTTGATTTATTATTTTTATAAGTAGAGAAATTCCAGAGGTGCCTGTGTGACACTGATTTCTAAGTGTTTCTTATCACATAGGTCAAGGGACCAAGATGTCGTTTCCACTGGTTATGTACTGTATTTATTTATGTATATATCTGGTACAACCACAGATTCCTTAAATAATAGGTTTTGGAGTCAGGAAATAACTCTTCCAAACTTTGTGCTTTTTGAGATTGTTTTGTCTATTCTAGGTCATTGCGTTTTGATATAGGATTTATTTATCAATTTCTGGAAAAAGAAGACTGGGAATTCAATAGGAACCATACTGAATTATAGATAAATTTAAGAAAGAATTGTCATTTAACATCACGTCTTCTGATCCATAGACATGAATGCCATTTTGTTTATTACATTGTTTTTCATTTCTTTCGACCATGTTTTGTAGCCTTCAGAGCATAAGTATGAACTTCTTTGGTTACATTTATCCAAGTGTTTTATCCTTTTTAATGCTACTGTAAATTGAATTGCTTTGCTAATTTTACTCTCATGTTGGTCATTGCTAATGTATAAAAATACAATTGATTTTTGTCTGTCTAACTTGTATTCTGTAACACCACTGAAATTATTTATTAATACCAAGAGCCACAACTTTTCAAAGCTCTCTGTGGACATCTCAATCCCCACATCTTTCTTTTGATTTTTTGGTCAAGCTTCTGTTTGTCCCAGCTGCGGTTGCAGCCCCAGATTTTTGTAATGGTAAGCAATTGCTGCTGATTGTTTTCTCCAAAGCCCTCTGGAGAAGGCTTTTCCTGAAAAAAAGAGTTCTGAGTCAATTCAGTAACAATAGGGTTTTTTTCCAAGAAGCTCTGAGATAGGTCAAATTGTAAAAATGCTCTGTAGATCGGACTTTTTCAGGAGCTTCAAACCCAGTCTGTGACCTCCAGTGGCTGCGAGCTGCTGGTTTTCAAGGTTAGCTAGCACAATGAAAGAAAGAGGGATGGGAATAGATTGAGAAAATGTGTTATGGACTGTTGTTCTTACAGAAGTTTGGCAGATTATCTCGAATAAATGTTCCTCATTTTGCTGCAAAGCTTTAATCAATTTCCAGAGTTCTAAAAGTGTTAGTTTAGACTGGCTTTTATGGAGGAAAATATTTGCAGAGGTCCGCACTCCACCATTCTGGAAGTTCTATCAGGAGGCTGTTTCTATTTTTAAAGGAAATGTATTTATTACTAGTTGTAACATTATATGCATCATATATCAAACTCTAATTTTTTAAAGATTTTACTTATTTATTTGATAGAGATCACAGTAGGCAGAGAGGCAGGCAGAGAGAGAGAGGAAGAAGTAGGTTCCCTGCTAAGCAGAGAGCCCAATGCGGAGCTCGATCCCAGAATTCTGGGATCATGACCTGAGCTGAAGGCAGAGGCTTTAACCCACTGAGCCACCCAGGCACCCCTAAACTCTAATTTTTTTCTTTACTTAACATGATATCACAGAAATTTTTTAAAACTATTTCCCACGTCTATAAACATACATCCAGATAATACATTTACACGCTTCTTCCTCTGAGTGGATGTTCGACTGAACCCTAATCATGTTTCTGCCTGTTTATAATCAGTGAACTTGATTTCTCTCACAGGAGTTGATAGCCAGTTAAAAAACATTTAAGGGGCACCTGGGTGGCTCAGTGGTTAAGCCTCTGCCTTCAGCTCAGGTCATGATCTCGGGGTCCTGGGATCGAGCCCGGCGTCAGGCTCTCTGCTCCATGGGGAACCTGTTTCCCTTCCCCTCTCTCTGCCTGCCTCTCTGCCTACTTGTGATCTCTGTCTGTCAAGTAAATAAAATCTTTTAAAAAACCATTTAAAATAAAGCATAGAAAACAGTGGATCATAGCAGTATATAGCAAGGGCTACTATATTAGTTTGGGGTAGGACTGAGAGATGTTAATTTTCTTAGGAAAAAACCATATTTGAAGCAGAATTCTGAAGAATGAGCAGGAATGATCTTGGCAGTTTATAAGATGACTATCTCTTAGTCAGGAACCAAAGGCCTAAATGTGAAAGAATGAACACCGCTAGAAAGTAGAAAGCAGAGGAAAGTGGCTAGAAATGAGACTGGAGTGGTAGAAGAGGCAAGAGGAAGTCTGAAGTGACAGGAACACAGGGACAGTTGGAGGAGTAACTGGTTGCAGAGAGTAGAAATTGGGCAACCCCGCATCCAGAAGAATGAAAAAGGAGCCATTTGCTGTGCTGGTAATGGAAAATAACATTGGCCTTGGGTATAGAGAGGAGCAAACAGATCCAGGGAGTAGAATCGCAGGACTTGGTGATGAGTGAAGGGACAGCAGAGGACACAAAGAAGTCCAGACGGAGTCCCAGGTGTTTTGTTGTGAAAATCGAGTTGAAGATCATTTCAACCACTGGGAGGCAGAGTTATTCTTTAGCGAAAGATTCTATGCGTTTTCTCTGACCTATGTACTTTATGGTACATGTAAGATACCCAATTTCAGATACCCAGTGAGGATTTTGACACATGAATTGGGATCTCAGAAAAGAGATCTGGGTTAGTAACAAAGATGTAAGAATCATCAGCATAAAACTGGTTCCCGAAATCATGGACAAGAATGAGGTGAGTCAGGGATAATAAAGGAGAGAAAACACTGAGATCTTAAAACCGTGGTTTAGAGGCCCACCCAGGGCAAGAAGCCTGCAGGGAAAATGGAAGGTGTGGCCACAGATGAGTGACCCAGACCAGGACAGCGAGGTGTCATGGCCGTTGAGGAGGTTAGAGGGAGGCTGGCAGTCCTGGAGGCTGCTGAGGACCAGTCAGACCAGGACCAAAAGTGTCCTTTGGATTTCACCACAGGGTCATTGGTGATTTGGTGAGAACACTTCGGGTGGAACTGCAGGCATGAAAGATAAATTTTAGTGGGAGTGGGTTTGGGAGATGTGGAGAGAACCACCGTAGACAAGTCTCTTAAGCATCTTGTCTGTGGAGAGGAGAGAGGTCTACAGACAGCTAACAGGGGAGCAACCAGCGTCAGACCAACTGAAGCCACTTTCTTTCTGTCTTCCTCCTTTGTGTTTCCTTTTGGATAGGTATTGTTTGGGGTTTATTGTTTTTAAGTATGGAGGGACTTGAGCGCATTTAAAAGTCTGTAGGTAGGGGCTACTAGAGAAAGAGAACATAAGCATTGGAAATACTAAGAGAAATCAGTTGATTCAAGGATGGAAGAGACCATGGGTAAGAGTCTGAAACCCCTTGTCCTTCACATTAGCTGACCCCTTGTTGAATATCAGTAATAGAGAAGACAATGGATAAAAACTATCCATATCCCCCTTCACCACCAACCCAAACTAACTTAATCAAAGGTGGTTGTTCAGTTCACCAAAAATCTGGATTTTCTGTATTTCAGTTTCTAGAGCTTCTGGTAATATGAGGCCTTTTTTTCTTTCTTCCCCACCCCCCGTTTTCTTTTTTTAAGAGTTTTTTATTTACTTGAGGGAGAGGGAGGGAGAATGTGTACACACAAGCAGGGGGAGGAGCAGAGGGAGAGGGAGACAGGTGAATCTCAAGCAGAATCCCCACTGAGAGGAGCTCGATTATAGGGCTTGATCTCATGATGCTTGAGCTCATGACCTGAGCCTAAATCACAAGTCAGACACTTAACCAACTCGGCCACACATGTGCCCCATGAGGCCTTTCTTCTCAAGTCATGTCTGTTGTGGGGCACCTGAGTGGCTCATCCGTGAAGCTCTGCCTTCAGCTCCAGTCATGACCCCAGGGTCCTGGGATCCAGCCCTGTTTGGGCTCCCTGCTCAGTGGGGAGCTTGCTTTTCCCTCTGCCTACCTCTCTCCCTGCTCTCTCTCTCTCTCTCTTTATCTCTCTCTCTCTCTGACAAAAATAAATACAATTTTTAAAAAATTATTAAAAAGAAAAGATAACTGTTGTGAGTAACCCAGTGCTTTGTTGTCCCTCCTGGGTATCTTTTTGGTCAGAACATAGTCAGAACCAGAAGGCCAGCTGATTCCTGATGTCAATACAAAGTTTCATTAGGATCTAATTCTCTACCTCAGGTCTTAACCCTTGGGGATTAGGAGAAGCATGTGTCTATTTTCCTTGTATTCATAGATAGTTTGGCTCATTTTATGATGCCAATACCCAAACATGTCATCAATTCATACTTTTCTGAGTCCTACCTGCTCTTCAAGACTTCCCTGGTCACACATAACAGGTCTTTGTTGCGTGCAGTTATCAAAGGCAATCTACCAGCGGCCCCATCAGTCGGTTCTGCAGGAATATATTTTGTGGAATGACTATGATTCAGCCCAGGAAGTTATATCCTATTTGTCTCCTCCTACCTCCTTCTGAGCTATCTGTGACTCTTCCTGTCTGTCAGATCTCAGTCGAAGCTCCACAGTAAAGTGAGGAGAAGGTAGCCCTGTGGGAAGCTTTAATTAGCATCATTCCCAGCACAGCACAGGGGGGAAGCAACACCCAGCCAGGGTCCCCACTATCAGGAGTCTGGAGAGGCAGCCTCACCCGGGAAGATTCTCTGTGGGCTACAGCCTCATAGACCACCATGGTGTCTTGGACGGAAGACATCCTACTGTCCCTGCAGAGGACAAAGAGGACAGGAAAGAGGAAATGAGACAGCAATCAGAGGAGGGACGCATACTGAAGCTGCTTAACAGCCCGATGAGAGAACATTTTTTTTTTTTTTTTTTATGCTTTAGGAAGAAAGCTGAGACTTATAAAGTAACTTCTTGTATTGCTTAAACGGGGTGTCAGGAAAGGCTTGCAAATGTTTGTAGCAGTGTCAGGATAAGCAGTGGATGAACAGCAAGCACATCAAAAACAGGACCAGATTTCTCAAAATGATGTAGCGGCTCTGCCTATTCCTGTAATCCTTAGACCTTACAGGAGATTGCTGAGGAAAACAAGCGACAGTCTTAGCATCTCCCTTTGAAGTCACTCAGCATAGGAGATAATTATGATAATGCACACAACAGCTTTTTCTTCTGCCAATGTTCCCTTTCATCCATCTCTCTATTGTTTTCCCCAACAACATGATGGGGAGTAATATGAGGCCTCATTCTCTCTCTCTCTCTCTCTCTCTCTCTTTAATACCATTAATGCTCACTGAACCACATTTAATTAAGGGAATGTATATTGATACGCATAGCATAATCAGGTCAGGGACTGGAGCCGAAATTGATTGAGGACAGCTCTTTCACACTTATTTCAATTTATGAATGCTCAGACGCAGACAGATAGTGAAAAGGATTTAATTTCCGTTTGTGTTGTTTGCACATTCTTTATAATGTAAGCATTAATTGAACATGCTCAGTGTCAGTGCAGAGCAATCAAGCATATCCATTTTTCATAAATGAAGGTCACAGGTCAATCTTGAGCAAGTTCTAAGCAATCTAGTTATAGAAATGTATTTATATTTGATCAGCTATAATATGAAAGACTAGAGATCTGGAAAATGAACACCAGGAGAGCCGTGCAGTTTCAGCTACAGAATGGTACCTTCTGGAAAGGGAACACCGGAGGTTTGTTACTTTCTGCTTCGGAATGATGTTTTGGGGCTCTACGTGAATTTCTGAGATGCCCTTTGGTTTGCTTGTTGATGCCACTCATCACGAAGGAGGCGTTCAGCATTCTGAATTGTGAACTGAAAGTTGCTTTGCTGAGGACGGGGTTGTTGACTGGAACCCACAAAGCAGGGCTGCCCGGGTGGCTCAGTGGGCTAAGTGTCTCTCTTTGGCTTAGGTTGTGATCCTGGGGTCCTGAGATAGAGCCCCATACCGAGCTTGCTTCTCCCCTTCCCTCCGCCTGCCATTCCCCCTGCTTGTGCTCTCGATCGCTCTCTCTGTGACAAATAAATAAAATCTTTTAAAAATAAAAATATAAAAAAACAAACCCATGAAGCATTCTGTCCACAAATACTTAGTAAGGGCTTCCTCCTCATCAAGCACTGTGTTATGCATCCATTTGTAAACCGGATGAAGTATTTTCTGCATGATTATGTGGCTCTTTTTCAAATTATGAAGATGTCAGCTTTTCAATCAAAATAACAGATTTATAATAGCCTATTCTCATTACGTATTTTCCCAATTTGATGTTAATACCCATATATTTTACAACATTTATATAGACCCATATAGCTTTACAATTAGAATATTCTGTTAATTTCTGAGATTTTATCCTAAAATTTCAACTTAAAATTAATTCATATATTTCTCAAAACACAACCCAAACTTCTCACATCTTGATCTAAAAATTCTGTAATCAAAATGAATCACACTTGTTGCTCCACTTTAAAAATGTGCACAATTTCTCACATCTAGAATAGCATTCTCTATATATTAAGCTCAATGTGATATGAGCAGAAAGTGGGGAAACTTTCTGAAATTCATCTTTTCCCCCTGAGAGTAAGCATTTTACTAACGTAAGGAACCTTACCTATTTGTATCTTCATCAGCGAATGTAATTTTGCTCATTGCCTCAGAGACATTGAAATATTCATTCTGTATTGCATCTTCTCATTTCATCCCTTGAATTTCCAAGACTTTAATGTCCAAGGGTCTTGTGAAGTCATTTTTTATGCTTTAACCTTAAACAGTGTGAGGTCAGCTAGCTGACAGTTAGGCGATAGAACTCTAAAATTTGCATGTGATTTAAAATTTTTGTTCTTCATAAAGACCTTGTTAAAAAGTGGAATGGAGTAATGCTCATCATGAGAGCTACTCTGTGTCACTTCCAGTATTTGTGTCTTGCTTGAACCAGGGAATACAACAGGAAAAACATTCAGAAGACATTAGGGTCAGACAGATTAATTTAAAGTGTTACCTGTTTGTTTGATTAGAGAAATCAATTAAAGGAAAGTCAAAGATGGGAATCACAAACACAAAAAGAAATATATATTTAAAAAAAGGAAAAATATAACTTACTCTTGTAAAACCTATAATCTAGGTTGATTTCCTATCTTGATTTGTAAAAATTAAATGAACAACTCTATGCCTGAATAACAACTACCCCTAAAAGGAGACCCAGTAGGACAATATAAAGATTATGGAAAATGTTCACTGAAGAGTATATTTGTGGGAAAAAGTCTTTTTTGCCCCGTTCCTGAAACTAAAACATGTAATGCAAACAGAGGCGCCTGGGTGGTGCAGTCAATCCAGGATCCAACCCTTGATTTTGGCTCAGGTCACGATCTCAGGGTCGTGAAATTAAGCCCTGTGTCTGCTCTGTGCCTCAGCACAAAGTCTGTTTGGGAGTCTCTCCCTCTCTCCCTCTACCCATTCCACTTATGGTTTCTCCTTCTCTAAAATAAATAAACAAATAAATCAGTCTTTAAAAAGAGGGTGAACACCTTCAAATTCTTTAAAAGCAAAAACTATTAGAAGGAGGATTTAGTACCTTCATCAGAGAAAGACACTGAAGATTGTCCAGTCTTTCCCCATGTGTCCCGTCCCCTCAGACAAGCACCAAATATTGTTATATTTAGTGATATGAATGATGTGGCATTTCCTGTCCTCCTTTTCTCATGTGGATTTC
Source organism: Taxidea taxus jeffersonii (assembly GCA_003697995.1). Taxonomy (NCBI): domain Eukaryota; kingdom Metazoa; phylum Chordata; class Mammalia; order Carnivora; family Mustelidae; genus Taxidea; species Taxidea taxus. The sequence goes on from RCUC01168667.1 coordinate 38,988, forward strand.
TTAATGCATTAATCTTTGCTCAAGGTCTTGAAATTCCAAGGAAACAAATGATGCAGCATGTACTGTGGAAAGTATGAATACAGGTATTGTTAAGAGGTCAGGGGAAAAAAGCCCTAGATGTTGGGGAAAAAGAGATGACCTAAATGTCCAGGCTCAAAGAGGAAACAAATGCATGTTGGATGGGCTCCCTCAGCTCTGGACTCTCACTCTGAGAAAGAAGAAATTTTTAACAGGTCAGAACCATAGAGCCATAGAACAGGGGAACCAGAGTGACAAATTCTAACTGAAAGGTGCTTCATGGTGAATGCACCATGCATCATGCCTCCAAACGTTTAGAAGGAAAAAGAACGTGGATAGGGCTTTCTTGGGAAATGGAGTTAAAGGAAGGAGACTGCATGAGGGAAATGTATGAGAATGTCCCCAGAGACATTATTAAAGGCTTGCTCATAGAAAAGAGTCCATACAGGCTGCTTTTGATCTGGAAGAATGACGTGTTTTCTCACACAGGATGTGTAAAATAGTTTCGGAGGCCTGGGACTCCAATTCCAGAGTCTGGCAGAGAAACAATAGCTTCTTACAATGAAAGGAAAACGAAATATATGTTAAATGAAAAATGATAGATACAAGTAGAGGTATACATACCAGTAATAAGTACCGCAGATAAAAATTACATTTCCAAACTGTTATCGTGGTTGTTGTTTTTCTTAGGGTGGCAAAACAAGCAGGAAAAAACACAGGACAGACTTAGCACTTTTTTTGTGGTAGGTAACATACAACGAAGTGGAAAGCTGGGGAGCCTACTGGATGTTTCTTACTAAACGTTGAAACAGTTAATCAATAGGAAGTATTTGTGTTTCCAAACCATGAAATTATTGGAATTTGCTTATCTTTCTTTTACTTTCTGGACATTAGTTTCCTAGAGAAAAAGTGATTATCAGTCAAAATCAGAATTCTACTTTCCTAACATATGACCTATATCTTCATTCATTTTGAATGAATTTATGTAGCTACTTCCTTTGGAACAAAAGATAGCTGATCTTCATAGGCATATCTTAAATTCATAATTCTCTCCATAATATATACTAACAAGGCATGAAATTTTATTTTGAGAATACATGAGATAACCAACTTGAAAAGATTTGCAAATAGGATGCCAGGTTTTATTAAAACAAAAGAAAAAGGGATGTAAAGATTTGTCTTTCAGCCTGTCTAACTCATATTTATATCTTTCAATCTACTAAATTGGGGATTTAGAAAAACTCTGGTCTATGGTCTAAATCTGGCCCTTGGCTTGCATTTGCAAATAAAGTTTTACTGCAACACGGCCATGCCCACTTCTAAACACATTGCTTTTGCTTGACAATGGCTGAATAGCTATGACAGTGGTCACATGGCCTTCAGGTCCAAGAATAGTTCTGTCTGGCTCTTTAGAGAAAAGGTTTGCTGGTCTCTGTACTAAATGCAAAGATTTTATGCCAGATTTATTTAAAAGGTATAGAATTTCTAATTTTTCTTTTCACTCCGTAATTCCATCATTAAACTGCAATGAGGGCTAATTTTGGGTGAAGCTCTCTGCCAGTACATGATACATATATTCTTATGTATGTCTCCAAACTTTTCTGTGAGGGAGATATTTTTAACCCTCACTTTATTTAAGATAAAATAGACTCAGATAATTTGGGAAGATTTTCCTGTCACACAGTTAATAGCAGAGAAGGAACATTTCCCAAATATATTCTGGTATTTTCAGTGAATCAATCCTCAGCTCACAGGAGAATTGGCTATCAAAAGTCAAGTTCCTTGCATATGGTTTTACTTCTTTCTCATTTTTCTGTTTTGTTTAGTGATATCCTTTAGAGCTTTGTTGTGAATACTATTCA
>ML111814.1:0-58464 GCA_003697995.1 Taxidea taxus jeffersonii
CCCTCTCCTCTCCCCCTCCCTCCCTCCCTGTCTCTCTCCCCCTCCCTCCCTCCCTGTCTCTCTCCCCCTCTCTGCCCCTTCCTCCTCCCTGCGTCCCCTCCCTCCATCCAGCTATGATCTTTCTGATTGGAGCCTGTACTAGCCTGTATTATCCTTGAAGGCCGCTGGAATCACAAGGTACCACAGACAGGTGGCTTAAACACAGACATTTATTTCCTCACAAATCTAGAGGCTGGAAGTTGGAGATGAAGGTGTGGGCAAATTTGGTTCCCCCTGATGCCTCTCTCCTTGATTGCCACTGCCCTCTTCTGTCCTTGTCTTCACCTGGGCATCCCTCTTTGCAGGTCTTTGTCCTGATCTCCTCTAAAAGGACACCTGTCAGATTGGCCTGGGACCCCTCCCACCATGGCTTCGTTTTACCTTAACCACCTCTGAAAAGATTCTGTCTCCAAATACAGTTAGATTCCCAGGCTCGGAGGGTTAGGACATCAACATATAAATGTTGAGGACCCAACTGAACCCAAAACAGAGGCTTTCAAAGCACAGGGGAGTGTCCACCAGGGCTGTGGACTTTGAGTCTCACCTCCCTGGTTGACAGGGGCCCCGGTACTGAGGCCGCTGTGCCTCGGGGTCCCCCATGTGATGACTGGGCTCCGCCGGGCTCCTGTGACCGCACATTCCTTGTCATGAGCTCCAGCTTTCCCAGAGTGCTTTAATTTTTTGGGCTTCCCCAGAATGTCTTCCCTTTCTACTTTTTCCTGATAATCATGATTGCCTTTATTATTTTTTAAACCTAAGCAGGATCCATGCCCAGTATGGAACCTAACACAGGGCTTGAACCCATGACCCCGAGATCAAGACCTGAGCTGAGATCAAGCGTCGGTCATTTAACCGACAGTACCACCAGCAGCCCCTTCACTGTCTTTCTTTTTCTGGATTTGCCTTCTCCTTCCCACCTGTAGGGGTTCTTCTCCCTGTGCTTTTATGGGGAGGAAGGGACCCCATCCATCATCTGGGCCCCCACTCCCCGGCACCCCATTCCTCCCAGCCCCATTTGACTGTTCTGCAGTCCCCGTAGTCACCCCACCCCTGCTCCCGTGCCGCTCCCCACCATGTGCCCCATGTTCTTGCCTCTCTCTCCAGCCCTCGCTGTCCCAACACGCCTGTCATCGCTGGACTGTCCCCCGTCCTGCGACTCCTCTCTGGCTCGTGTTTCTGTGTTCCACTTAACCCCATGGTCTGCGTCTGCCTCAGGGAAGCCTGGTCTGCTCAGTCCTGGGGGCAGGTGGCCGAGAGAGGGGCCTCCCCAGCACATGTGTTCATTTGGGGCTGCAGTGAAAGAGGATGGTGGGCAAATAAGAGGGTGTGGAGCGGGGCCCGGTGTGCAGGTAATTCAGAAGGACCAGGAGGCTGATGGTTATTTCAGACACCAGCGAGAGTCGGTGATCCATAGTAGTCCACGGCGTCCACGGTAGTGGACGGCAGAAGGTCAGACATAGAGAGAATATGTTTTAAGCCAATTGGGTTTTCCGCTGAAACCTCTAAGGGGCTACATTTTTTAATCAAAACTTGCTTTTATCACTCCCGAGGTCCCCATCAAATCCCGACGTAGGATGCTTTCTGCAAACCCTCAATCCCATTTTTGCAATAATTTTACTCCTTCGAATTCCAGTTGCGTCAGAAAATGATTCTTAGTTGTTACTGTCATTGATCGGCTGGTTTCGGTGACCACCATGTCCAACCAGAGGTTTGGGGCGGGCACTTTGCACATTGCCCGCTTCCCTATTTTATTCAAACTAAAATATGCCCAAATCTCTCCACTGGCCTGCTGCCAAGACCCCCGAACAGGCAGGGATCCCCCTCCCGGAGGACGCCCCAGCAGAGCTAGCAGAACTGATATGCAGAGACATGGCTCCCTCCCCTGGCTTCCTTGGACTGCTGTGGACCTACAGCCCACCCCTAACACCCCTCCTGGCTTGTCTTCCCAAAGCTTTGGACTCTGGAGCAAGCGGACTGGCTCCATCACCAGCGCTGAGGGAGGGCAACAGCGCGGTCGGAGCCTTCCCTGCCTCTTCTCAGTTCCGAGCACCTGATTTCTGTGTCCAGACTCACATTTGGCAAAAGACACTTGGCATCATCCCCGCGCCCGGCTGCGGGGCCACTGATCCCACGGGTCCCACGAGCAGAGAGTTTTCCACGAACGTCGCGAACATCGGAGAACCCAGCAAAATATCAAAAGACTGGGTCCCTAGAACATCTAATCCAAGGCTTTCATAAAACACTAAAGTGTGTAGTTGTCTTATTCCAACAGTATACACGTAGATGTTCACGTGTATTTGACTCTCAGGATGAGACCCCTGACTTTCACAATATCCTAACCAAAATATCTGTGGGGTTGGTTTCTCCCACTACGTGCATTTAACCAAACAAAGCAGTTAAGTGCAAAAGAAACAGATTTTCTCTGCTTCTGTTGACTTTGATCTGCCTTCTCGATGATCGTGGTTTCTCAGGGAAGTGGATGGCCCCAGTGCTGTCCAGTTTCCCAGCATGACTGACCTGGGTCAGCTGCCCTCCTACAACGGACGTGAAAACAAGAGACGTCGTAGGTAGAGAGTCAGGCCAGACCCTGTATCGGTCAGTGGCCGTCAGGGGCCATGAGCGCCAGGGACGAGCCACCAGCTGTCCCGGGCAGGGGCTGAGTTGCAGGCCGGTTGCTGTGTCCCAGTTTCGAGTCCAGTTACCCGAAGGTCCGTCTGAGACGGGGGATGGGCCTGAGACAGGATGACACCTGCATGGGCTCCTCGGAACACAGGCCCTTCCCCGAGGGCTTTCTGGAAACGGGCCTTCTCTATCTCCAGATGCTCCACTCGATTCAGGGCCTGTGATGAGCTACGTCTGGAATATTATAGCCTTCATCATGATTTGGGATTCTTGCTGTTAGTCACTCCCAATTTCATGAAGGGGTCAGAAGAAGCATAGACTGAGTGACAATGCACAACAATGTTTTATGTCTGTTCTAGCTTCTGGAGCTCTTCAGAGTTTTTCTGATTATAGACACGCCTACTTTACAAAAATGCGTGCCGTACCAGAATTTACAAAGTAGGGACGGAAAGCTCTGCGATTCTGCTGGCCAGAAATAAGCCTGAGGACGGTCATCGACCCCGTTTCCTCGTCCGCTCTCTGGGGAGGACCCTGGCCGTCCTCCGGCTCGTGTTATCGCAGAACTGCTGCAGCCCACCTCCCCGCCTGCCCTGCCTCGGAGCACACGCGCAGACTTTCCCGGGAGCAGTGCCCAGGCCTGACTCGCTGGCATCAGGCCTGTGCGTGCTGACCTGCTCGAGGGATGGCCAGAATCTTCCAGAACGGCTTCCCTGGCCAGTCCACGCACCGCCTCCTCAGAAAGCCTCGGTGTTACCTTCCATCCTGAGTCTTGCCCTTGACAGTGAACAAGTAGTATCTTATCTCTGTTTTAAAGTTCTCTGATTGGGACGCCTGGGTGGCTCAGTCGGTTAAGCGGCTGCCTTCGGCTCAGGTCATGATCCCAGCGTCCTGGGATCGAGTCCCACATCGGGCTCCTTGCTCAGCAGTGAGCCTGCTTCTCCCTCTGCCTCTGCCTGCCGCTCTGTCTGCCTGTGCTCGCTCACTCTCTCTCTCTGACAAATAAATAAAGTTCTCAGATCACGGGTTAAAGTTCTCTGATCATCGGACATTAAACCCTATTCTTACCAGCTGTTCTCACTCTTTTCTCTGAATGGCCTGTTCATATTTTCTCCCCACTTTTCTTTGGGTTTTCTGGTTATCTGGCTTTTTCTTGGAATTCTCTGTTTGCCAGATATAGTTTATTGTTCGGGTTTTACATGTGGTAAGTATTTTCTTCCAACATATGCATTTTCTCTCTGTTGTTCTGTCTCATCTTTTATTGAAAAAAAAAAAACAAAACCAAAAACCCTCTACTTTTGAGGTTGCTCCTTTCTCCATCTTTTCATGGTAAAAGCTATATGTGAAGACCATTACGTCACGAGATTTGCCCTTCTGTTCTCTTCCAGTGGCTTTGTAAACTTGCCTTTGCACTTAAATGTAGCCCATTGTCTTCCCGCCCGCCGTTAGGTGGAAGTCCAACTTCCTTCCCCTGTGTGCAGTGAGCATGGTTCCTCAGCCTCGTCGTCTGGCCCACCTGGCCCTTTCCCACTGCCTTTTATTTTATTTATTTATTTATTTATTTTTGGCCGTTTTTATCCTGTGACAAGTCTCCACGTAAATATGACTCCGTTAACTGCTCCTGGACAAATACTGTCCTGCCTTTAGGAACAGCCTCCCAGTCTAACATTAAGTAGACAAGACCTCTTCTTTGCGCCTCTTTGCCTTTTGTGAATCACGAAAGCCCCGTGTGAGTTTTCCTCAGTGACGAGTTTTGCGTGTAGTGGTGACTTTCTTCCTGCCACAGAGCACGCCCTGAAATGCAGCAGGACCCAATGAACACGGACTTCCTGCACATGGTCTGATGCGGCTTGGTGCCCCTTTCCACCTCGTGGCTTCTCCACCTGGGGCATGTGGCGCCGGAGCTCAGGGGACAGGGCATGAGAACGGCCCGCACCTGCACGCCTCAGGGCCCCCACCCAGAAGGACGCGCATCACTTCCGCCTCAGCCCACTGGCCGGCACTGGCCACAAGCTGGGCTCCCACCGGCGGGAGCTGGGAAGCACATGGCTCTTCGTAAAGCATTCACCCGCCCAGCACGTCCGGTTCACCAAAAATGGCCATGTCTCAGACTCAGCAAGTTGTGCCCATGAAACACGGGCAGCTTTCTGTATGTCAATCAAACCTCGGGAAGTGGCTTAAAGAAAATAGCTGGGCCTTTAGGAGTTGCGGTGTAGACAGTTGTACCATAGACCAGGAACGAGGTTGGCAAAATGCTCCATCCCGTGCCACAGGAAAACTCTCACTGTCGCGACAAGCAGACGGACGAGACCAGAGCGAAACCGTTGCTTTTGCCCGTTCACATATGGAGGCAGAAGAAGTTTGATTTTTGTGTGTTTGGATCTTAACACAAGCCAACATAAGTAAGAGATAACAAAGCCAGGAGAATTCGTTTGGGAGACCGTCCTTCTGCCATTTCAGACATCCCTGCAGGATCTGCCTGGGGCCACCTGCCGGGGCTCGGGGGGCAGGTGTCTGGGTGCTCCTAACTCCCCTGGCGTCTCCTTAGTGTGCCCCGTGACCGGCCCCCACGGACGTTTTGACGGCAACCACGACCGCATTGAGGGAGAGGCTTTCATTAAACGGAGAGATTGACTTTGAAGCTCCAGCTTGCTGAACATGTTCACTTATTAATGACACTCGCTGGAAAGTTGGGCTGGACGTTGAGTGCGGGCAGAAGTTTCTAGCCTGCTCGCGCCAGTGGACGCGGGGTCCTAACGGTGCCATCTGTCGGGGCACCTGTCCAGCGTGGAGCACTGGTTCTCAGGCTCTTCGGGACGACGAGTGCAGGCCGGGAGCGGGGAGGTGGGCACGGGGCAGTCCGTGTGAGGCTGGCACACCCGGGCTTACACAGGGGTATTCACAGTTCCTAGAGCCGAAGGGATGCTGGTGTGTCCGGGTGGCCGTTGGATCGCAGTTTGCAGAATGCTCCATCTCCCAGAATTTTGCATCGTGGGGTTCCAGCCTCTTCCAGATCCAGGCTGGGGGTGCGGAGGGACGCTGTCATTTACCATTTCTACGCCACCGAGAAGTCACTTGCCTCTTCTCCACTGGATCGTTTGCACAACTGTGAGAAGCGCCCCTCGTGGGAGAAGCGTAGCTGAGCTAACGTGGGTAGAACACCACACGGGACACCTGGGAAGTGTGTGCTGCCCTTGCTTTGGGATTCGGGCCTTGAAGTCAACGTCGATAGTTCTTCGAGGTTCAGCATTTGGCCCTCAGGAAGCATGTGTGCACACCCACGAGTCTGATATAAGTAAATAAAGTGACCTTTGCTTTTCCACAAGGGACTGGCACAATTGGATAGATTTAGTCTTTAAATACAATTAGGAAATGTTCAGTTAAAAACTGCAGCGATGTCATGCCCACCTACTCCTGATCTAGGCACGTGTGGGGTGTGGGCCGCCGCAGGGGGCATCCCATATTTATATTCCTATCACCTGCTGCTGCTGTCTCGAGCATAGCAGAGTGGCTGGGAGCGTGGACACTGGGGCCCGACGTCGTGAGTTCAAGGTCCAATTCCACCGCTACCTGCTCTGTGACCTTGGCAATTGAACTCGGCCTCAGTTTCCCCATCATAAGGGAAGTCATAGCAGTTCCTCCCTGGCGAGGACTGAGCGAGTCTATACACAGCAAGCTCTCAGGACAGTGACGGGCACAAGCTTTACCTATACTGCGTTATAAGGTGTGCACTGTTTGAAGATTCCCAGTGATGTTTATAAAAGTCAGTGACTGAATTCTTCACTTATTATAATTTGTACTTAATCAGAAAGAAAAGGTCCTGTGGCAACACCACTAGACCAAAAAGAGTGGAAATCAGAACATCCCCAAAGTAATGACCTAAAAGTAATAATAGCCATCCCGGTTGCTTATAGAAAATCAGTTTTTAACTTTTATTAGGTCAGCCAAAATCAGTCCCTTGGTTTTTTAAGCTATTCAGCCAGAGCCCAGAAATTTGAATTTAGAACCAACTTCCGTTCTTGATTGCAGCCTTAAGACTGTTTTATAAGGGAACACTGCGTCTTCCAGAAAGATCCTTGCTCTTGGCTTTCTCAACAGTTAGCTCTTTGATGCCCTATCTTTGCCCTGTGTTTTCTTGCAAACAGAAAATGCACGTGTTGGGACTGTCACCTGCATAACGCCAGCCGGTATGGGAAGGCAGGATGATGGTGTGTTCCCCCGAAGAGGTGTGACTCCTTTACTTTTATCCCCTTTCGCAGAGCACACTGCCAGTGGATACTAAGTGCTCAGAGCTCTTGATTTAACGAGAGACCAGTGTTCAGTGGGGGGTGAGGGGTAGGAGGGGCAGAGGTCAGGGATCATGGAGGGCTGGGAGCCGGCGGGGGCCAGAGGAGGGTGGGGTAGGGACTACAGAGGAGTAGAGTCTAGCCTTGAGGGCAAAATGCTGAATTCTGGTGGCTTCATGTCCACGGTGCAGAAATGCAGCTTTCCGGAACGTGCCTCCGGCATGGGTGCTGGATTTTACCTCCGGCCCCGCCGGACTGTGTGACGCATGACGATGCTCCTCCGTGTTTAAGTCCCTGCGTTTGGCCTGCTGGACCTGGGGGAAAGTTCCTCACCCAGCAGTGACTGACGGGACACTCCGGTCCTCCGTCTGGGGACCCCAGGGAGCTGGTGTCCCTGCCCCTTCTCTTCTCCGGCAGCACGTGCTCTGCTGATGGCCCGAGAGCGGGGGAGTGGGCCTCCCCTCCCAGCACCCTGTCCCCTCATTAACGACCAGCGACCAGCGCAGGAAAGCTCAGAACTGTGTTCTCGGGGCCAGCAGGGCCAGGGCTTGGCTCCACTTCCTGACTCCGGTGTGTGCATGTTCGAAGCCCTGCAGCACTTTGAGGGCAGCACCTCCCCGGGGAAAAGCTGCCCGAGGACAGACTCCATCATCGGGCAGGTGGCGGCCGGCTTTGCCGCAGGGACTCGGCGCCGAAGGTCCCCTGCGACGGGAGGGACAGCGTTCCCCACGTGCACAGAGCCTGCTCCTAGACCGCGCCGGGACTCCTGAGCGTGCCACAGAGAGCGCACGTGCTCTGGGATGTCCTGGGGCCCCCTTCTCTGTCCCTTTCATGACTCGTGGTGACCTTCAGCCGTATCAGGTTAGCGAGGCCCACCCGCTCACTACGTCCTTGGCAGGAAAACGGACTTTGGATTCGTAAAGGCAAATCACAGCTGTCTTCATGGGATGCTGGCTGCCACCACCAAGGACATGCCGTGCCCAGGGCGGGAGTGGACCCTCTGATCTAGAGACAGGTAGAAACGGCCCTTCCTCCGGACTCCAGGGATGCCGGGGTCTCGGGGACCCAGAAAGGCCCTCTCCACCCTTCCTTATGAGGTGCTAAGAGAATTAGAGCCCAAATCGTAGCATTTTCACATTTATGTTTTTCGGGAAAATATTCTCAAGATTTCCAATGATTTCAAAGTCTCGCGAGTTTTTTTTTAATTTAATGTTGCAGAATTTCCTGTAGGGTTTGGAAGACCCCATGCGAGCCGTGTCATGCGGCTTGGCCTTTCTCTGTCCTCACAAGTCGCAGGGCTCGGGGAGGGGACGGAGCGACAAAGGGCCACCGTACACGGCGGAGTCACACATGCCCCCTGAAACCAGACACCATCTCGAGAGGAAAACCATGTTACCCTGGTTGCCTGTGAAAACCTTGTGTTACTTCTTGATGTAATTTTTCCAGAACAACACGGTTTGGGATTATTTTGTCAGACTCAAGAAGCTCCTGCCAGCAGGGCCAGAAAGCAGAACACGGCTGCCCCCTGTTCTGACAGATGAGTCCCCAGTGACGGTTCCTGTCTCAGTTTCCAGTGACATTCTTGGTCTCCCTCCTCTCTTTGGAGTTCCCTGCAGTGGCACGTGGCCGTCCCTGTTGTCTGGGCGAGAGAATGCTCTTCCACGCGACCCGGAATGACAGGAGTGGGTGGGGTTGTCGCTGGTGACGGGGGGCCGAGGCTTGTCACATCAAGCAGAACCCTGGCTGGAGGCGGGTTGCCCCTGGCTGCCCTGTGGTGAGGCTGCAGGAGTGAGTGACCCATGCCAGCCGACTGGCTTCTGTGGGACAGGAGGCACAGGGGGGCAGAGTGGGCCTCTCACCTCGCTGGCAGCCGTCAGCTCGCTCATTCCCAGCTGCCCACGGGCCCTGCCCTCCCTGGAGGAGAGGACGACCCGGGCTTCTCCCACCAAGCTCCCCCCGCCCCCAGGTGCCTCCCTCCTTATCCTGTTGTGCAGCAGCCGAGAGGCTCCGGGTCCCCAGTGCCCGCTCCTTCCATCAAGGCCACACAGAGGACGGAGGCAGCTTTGGGCATCAGAGCAGGTGGGTGGTCGCAAGTCAGCGTGGGTGCGGTCCCAGCGCCCAGAAAGGAGGGTGCAGTGGGGACGGAGCCACCAGGAGCGAACGGGTGGACTGAAACACCTGTGGGCACCGGGGAAGAACTTGATCCTCATCCTTTTCAAACTGTGTTCCAGAAGGAAGGGGAAGTAGCGTGCCCTAAGGAAGGGCCAGGGTGTGGGGATGATGGGTGGCCCGGGTCCTGACCTGGGAGGTCAGGCTGGCAGGAAAGTGCCATGTTTCCTGCCCGTCGCTCGCTCAGGGCAGAACGACGCAGAGCAATCGTCCACAGGAAGATGGGGCTCGTCGAGGCTGAGACAGCCGGCGCACCCCTGCTCACCCCAGTGGAGCCGGGTCCCCGGGAGAGAGATTCACGTGAACGGAGACGCGCCTGCATCCCAGGCAGCGTCCAGGGAGTCTGCCATGACAGCAGGGACAGAAGTGTGCTCCTGGGACTTCGCTAGAGCCCCACACGCAGGCAGCGGGATTCGGCTCATAAGTCGAAGACACTGAAGGAGCTGTTTTGTGCTGAACAATCCTTTGGTCTTGAAAATGGAACACAGCGTCCTTGGCTTGGCCCGTCGATGAGCTCCCTTTGCTTTCTCTGTCTAGCAAAAAGGGAAACTACAGACGGCCAGCCATCTTGAGGGACCAGGACCGTGTGTGAACACACGTCTCACCGAGGAAGGCCCACCGGCTCGGAACACATAGGAACCGGTGTCGAGGAGGGGACCAAAGTCCACACTGTGGCAGGAAGAATGGGCAGGCCTGGGGCACTGATCCACTCAGGGTTTAAACAAAAGGTGGTTACTGTGGGATGGCAGGCTCGGAGCTCCATGTTAGATTGCAGGTGCAGAGGGACACAGGGGCTCAGTGACCTCAGCGCATCGGGTGTCCAGTGGGAGAAGGCCAGGCTGGGCAAATTTTATGGAGTCAATGGCCAGTATCTTGTTTTCCTCCTGTTGCACCCACAACCGTTCTCCTTGTTTGCAAGATCCGGCCTGGCCTTGGGCTCTAGCACTGCACTGAAATCCTATGTGACTCTCAGCACATTGCTTGACCCCTCTGTGTCTGCTTATTCAGCCGGAAGTCAGGGTTGACTATAGCAAAGCCTCCCTGATGGGCTTCCAGGGCGGGTTTAACAGGTGTGTTCAGACCCGTCCTGAGAATGATGTCTGGTGCACAGCCACCACGGCTGCCTTCAATAAGGACGTCTAGCTGTCACTTACTGCGTTCCAGTGCTGCTAACGAAACCCCAGGGACCCAGCTACTTATGCAGAAGTATAAGTATTAGTGGAATCTCCAAAAAAAAATTTTTTTTGAAATGATTATCTGAAACAATTTAAATTTAGTGAGAAGTTTCTTTTTCTCTGCTTACTTCTTCCAGGGCAAAGACCATCTGTCTCAAAAAAAAAATTCAGTAATTGCTAGAACTTTCTTTAAAGTATAGAGGAAAGAGATGCTCATGCTTTGCAAGCATCAGAAATACCCATGAACCATGCCTTTGGTGCTGCCAGTGGCTTGAGGATGTTTCACGATCATAGTAAATAAGGTAGCTGCAGCTTAATCCCTACTGAATGTTATCAGAGTTTATATGAAACTGATGCTGGCTTTGACATCCTGAGATGCTCCCAAATTTAAGAGAAGATTGAGTACATTTATTACCTAGTCACTGGGAAATATTAGAGACTCTAGAAGAAAATAGGTTACCTAAGATTTCTCAATGAAAAATTCTAGAATGCTCTAGTGTAAACAGTCCTTCTTGAGTGATGTGGCTCTATATCCTGGGCGATATTCTGCAACTTTGCTCTGGTGAGGGTCGATGCCATGGGAAAGCTGGTCAGTTGTCCTCCTGGGACCGGGAGCTTGACTCTGGCCAAAAGTGTTCATTCATTCGTTCACCCCCTCTGCCCACCAGGCTCCTGGGTTAAGCCCTGTGCGTCCCCCTCACCTGGTCTCCCCCGATGCCTCCAACAACCCGCGTGAGGTCTGTTGGGTGTAGGCACTTACTAAAGCTTTGGGAAATATAGGTCACTTTCTTGGCACTTTCTTATGGCCAGGCTGTGCTTGAGAACCAGATTTGTTTGGTATCGATGTGCAGAGATTGCTAAAGTTTAAGGCCAAGGAGAGTTTTTAAAGTTTCAATTTCATTCAAATCAAGGAAGCATCACACACACCGTGGGTGGTTTTCCAGCACTCCCCGGGCACCTGTGTGCCGACTGCCAGCCGTGACATTCCCGACGCCCCTCCCTTGCCCCCGCCCGCTCTACCCTCTGCTCCTTGCTTCTCCTCTCGCCTGACCCTCCATCCACTCCTCTCTCCCTCTCCTGGGCGTGTGTGGCACCAGCTCCCCCATCACTGTGCCTGTCCCTGGTCGTCTCACCACTGCACACAGGCCGGTTCCTGGTTCTCCTTCTCCAAAGGCTCACTGCCGAGGCAGGTGTCACTGCGTGCGGGACTCGGGGTGGAGACAGGCACAGGGAAAGAAGATCACTCAAGAGCCAGTGGCCATGTCCCCTCCTTCCTCTCTCCCCCTGGGACCCTCCCACGTCTGTCATTTGGACCTTGTGGTGAGAGAGCCCCACGTCCAGCAGCCTCCTCCTGCCCTTGGTGCTGCATTTCTAACACACATCCCAAACCCAGCCACCTGAAAGGGATGCAGGATCTGATTCTGGAAACCTGTTCCCTCCTGGATCAGAAACCCAGAGTGCCCCCGGCTTCCCCAGCCACAGGACAGATTCTTCTCTAAGTGGCCAACATCTCACACCTGACCAGCCATCCATTTCCCAAGTGACGCATCCCTAAAGAAAACCCACCCCTGTGATTTGCCCCCCACTGGAGAGGGCCAGACGCTGCAGGGTCGTGGCTGAGGAGCTACACGACCGCCTCTGGAGTGAGAAGTGTTGTGTCCCCCACACATATGCAGGACTGAGCACCCCACCCGCCACCTACGGCTGTGTCCTCCTCCGGACGAAGGATCTTAGCAGATGTAAAGTTCAGATGAGGTCATGCTGGGTTAGGCCGGGCCCTCATGCAGTGGTCAGTGTCCTGGTAAGAGGAGGGAAGTTTGGAAACGGAGAGACCCACAGGGAGAAAGTCACATGAACATGAAGGCAGAGATTGGGGTAATGCATCTGCAAGGCAGGATTCCTCACGAGGGATGACAAGCCACTGGAAACTAGGGGAAGCGTAGCACAAATTTTCCTTTAAAGGCCCCAGAAATGGGAAACGTGATCCTGGGCTTCTGGCCTCCAGAACTGTGAGAAAATAAATTTCTGTTGATTTAAGGCCCCTGGCTTGGCCTTCTGTTCCAGGAGTCCCAGGAACGAATGTATGTCCTGTCCCTGCCGCCTCTCTCTCTGTCCTCCCAGGAATACCAGGACACACACTTCCCCAGTCCACCCCCGGACACCTCCTCCAGGCAGTCTTCCCTGCATGTCTAGCCCCAGACCACGGAAAGTACACCCATGTGCACTCGCCCACCACACTCCCTGCTCAGCCCAGAGCAGGAGATACCAGAGGACACTTGGCCGTTGTGGACACGTCGTGGTTATCACAGCCGGCATGGAGCCACTCTGGCATCTAGTGGGCTGGGGCCAGGGACACTGCTGAGCAACCAACAGCAAATGGTTCACTCCACAGCCAAGAACGGTCCAGCCCCAGATGTCGGTAGGACTGCATCATTCTGCCCCTTCCGCTTCTGCCCTCCCAGCCCCTCCGCACTCCCCCTCCCTGCCTTGGCTAGTCCTGGCAGACTCCCTGGCGGGCAGTGGTGGGGGTCTCCCACTGTAAACTGACCGCCCTGCACACGGGCTCACGAGGCCCAGGGCTTCCCTGACTCAGCCGGAGTGGGGGGCTTCCCTCAGGGTTACTGTTGGCTTCCATCAGCGGCCATCTCACCGCAGGGACACTCATAGCTCTGCTTGCCATTCAAATATCACCAGCACAGCCACACACACGCACACACATGCACACAGGAGTCACTACACACCCATGAGCATCTGTGTGCACACTCGTGCACATACAAACATTCAATGCTCATGCAAAAGTCTGTCCGTGGTATGGACAAGGTATGTCCTTGGGCGTGCACACACATGTGCATGCACACACTCAGATGCCCATGTGTGCTCACAGGTGTGCATGCATGCTAACACACACATGCACGCACACTCTCAGATACCCATGTGTGCACAAACACTCATATACCCATGTGTGCACACACCCGTGCAAGGCATGGATGCATGCCAGCATGCAGATATGCACACGCACACTCAGATACCCACATGTGCTCACACGCGTGCACAGGCATGCATGCCAACACGCACATGCATGTGCACACACGTTCTCAGACCCGTGGTAAGTGCTGCAGAATTTTCCGCTCTCAGCTTCTGTTTGATGTCTCATTGGAGAGGATCCAGCTCAAGTCCTTCCCTCCTGGCCAGCAGCTCCATGTAACTATCTGGATTTGGAAACATTTCTTTGAAGCTGCCTCATCTGTTACAGGGTCTTATCTGTGCTCTAGAATTGTGTAATTGATTGGCTCTGCACATCAGGCCTTGAAGAGAGGCAAAATCATGGCTGCCTTTCCAGGCAGAGCTCCTTTCAAAGATCCCCGGAGGGCACCTTCCCACGCCCAGCACCTCCTTCGCTCCGAGTTTCTCCTGCAGACAGCCGTGTCAGGGAGCGAGGCTGACCCAGCACAGCACACGTTAGAAACCCGTGTTGGAGGGGCTGGGGGTTATGAGAGCTCTTAGACCAACAATTACATGTTCAAAGTCTGAAAACAACTAGCCGCTCTGTAATTCAGCCCTGGAAATGAGTGAAAGAACCCCAAAACTTCTCCTGAGGAGTCTGGAAAGAACAGAAGCCTATAATTCACAGGCTAGTGAAATACAGAAATGCCACGAAAGTAGGTTTACAAGGAAAAATAAAGTAGTAAAAGAAAAGGAAAAATGTAAAAAAATCTAAAAGTAAAAGAAAAATCTAATCAAGGGAGAAATATAGAATAGTGTATTTATCTCAGCCTGTTAAAATAGACATTATTGAAAAAACTGGGAAATGAGCCCCATAAATGCCAAATACTGGACTTGCCTGAAGACACTCTGTGGCCGAATAAACCAAGTCATAATGGCCACACAAAGGACAGCAACTGCATGTGTGTGTTTTCGAGAGGCCAGAATGTAGCCAACTTTGTCAAAGGGTGAGATGGTCTGTGATAGTTCCAAAAACAAAAAGCTCCATTTATTGTGTCTGCTCTGTGCCTGGCACTATGCCAAGCATCTTAGATGTTTTAAAATATTAAGTCCCTATAAAAATCCAGGGTCGTATCACACTATCCTTAGGTTTATTTTACAGAGGAGGACATTGAGATTCAGAGAGGTTAAGTAACTCACCCAAGGTCACACAGCCAGGAAGTGTTGCAGCAGGGATTTGAAGCCAGGTCTGCTGAATTCTGCCCTCTCAGCCCAACACAAACAGACACACAGGCTCCATGCCCCCAATTCGCCAAGTGTCTCTTCCATTGTTCTCTGAATATAGCCAACTGTTTCCGCTTCTGCTCTGGGACCCCTTCTGCTTGCCACCATGGCCTGGTAAGCACCTGCCACCCGTATGGGAAGGCTCAGCTCAAGTATCATGAAACACAGACGTCTTTCTCGATGCACAGACAGCCAGGGCTGCCCCCCCCCAACCCCACAGTGGAACCCATCCTCTCCTCTGAGCTGTGTGAGGACCAGAATCTTCTCCACCATAGAAAGCCCTGCCAGCCATTCTCAAAAGGGCTGATTTTACCTGTGAGGGGACATTTGGCAGTGTCTGGAGCCAATGCGGTTATCCCAACTCGGGGAGGACCAGTGCCTCTAGTGGGTGAAGACCAGAAGTGCGGCTTAACAGCCTGCGGTTCACAGGTCCCCAGCGGAGAAGGACCTGGGCCGTGATGCCCACGGGACTGAGGCTGGGAAGCCCTGATGTCCGCCTTCTGTCTCAGCGACCTGTGCGGTGATGGGCTCGAAGTCCCCACAGGCAAGGCCACTATCTCTTTGTCTTTCAAACCCTGCACTGGACTGGATGAATGAATGAACGGATGAATGAACTCAGTGTGCACACTGGGCTCGTGGAAACCACATACGACCAGGGCACTGAACTGAGGACCCGAGTTTGGAGTTGCTTCTAGTTGTGTAGAAAAGTGTAGGAATGTTTGGCTGTATGAATTTTTCATGTTGGATGATGGTGACTGGTCCCAAGAAGCTATGGGGCAAAAAAAAAAAAAAAAAAAAAAATAGACAAACCAAAGTACCAACTAATGGTTTTGTTTAACAAACACAGCCCTAGAGAACTGTATTCTCATTAGCCCTGTTCTGCATCAATGTTATGGTGAGATTTTTCAGGTCATTAGGGAAAAATCCTAAGGTTGTTCATAACCATATGTTTACTGTCTGGGGCTCAGGAGAGGGAGGGTGTTTCCTCATCTAAAGTCTTGGTGACCCCACAAAGCTCTCACGGTGGGTTGAGTAAATTGTCACATCCAGGTCGTTTCGCATTAAATGCGAGTAGAGGTATTTTAGGAGAAACAAGAGTTATTCCAGGAAACCCTCCAGAAGAGACTTTTTGGTTATTCGTTAAATGGAAACAGACAAGGAAGAAATATGAATGTCGTGACAATGAGAAAAACAGTCCTCAATTAATTGTAACGATTTACAGTTTTCAAAGTGCTTCTAGGTTCAGTCTCTTGTGACGTTCATAATGATGCTGGGCAGAGAACACTGTCCCTGCTTTATAGAGGAAAATACAGAGGGTCAGAGCCCTTGGGCGAAAGATTCCCCCACAGTCCGTGTTACATGAGACTGCCCTGGAGGGCAGAACAGGAGCCAGCTCAACGTTGGAATGGCCTTGAACGTCAGGGGCAGATGGAGCATCCCCTTCCTGGTGCACTGGGCATCTCCGAGCATCTCAGCAAAGGTAGCTCAGCCGCTCCGGACGGGCTGACCCATGTGAGTGCTGCTTTCCAAGCTCAGGGTTTCCCTGGGTGATAACTTAAGCAGCTGATCAGAAGAGGACAGGCACTCTGTGAAAAGAGATCTGTTAACTAGAAACTGAAATGTCAGAGACTACAGAGGAGGGGACAGGTCTTTACGGGCAGCTGAGGGCCTCGAGGGCCCAGAGACTCCAACAGGCTTGCAGCGGGCTCTGTCTCCTGGTCGCCGAATTGACTGAGTGCTGGGGCTTTATAACGTCCGTAATATTTCCTGCGAAAAAGGGAAACAAAGAGTGCTCTTTTCATTTGGGGTTTTCTGTTGTGTTTTGTAACAGTTGGGACTTTCACAAAGAACAGGCAAAGTGTGTGTTCCCGCCAAAAACGACGGAATATCCCAAGAGTATCGTAAGCTTGCATTTGTCTGGCTGTTTCCAGTTCAGAATTATCAAGCCATACCACGAACTCCCGGGTTCTAGATGAGGATGGTAGAGACGCCTAGAATTTGCACTTCGTACAAAAGAATACGGCCTGATACTTGCTTCCATTTGGGGCAGAGATCGCTCTGGCATCCTTGCAAGGACGCACGTGCTCGTATTTAATAAACGACTCCAGACTTCCATCTCAACCCATCAGGATGATAATTGTAAATGTATTAGCTTTCCGTGGTCCCTTTTTTATCAAGTGTTACTACACCACATAAGCAAAGTAAGTAGGAAGCTCTAAAACTAAAACTGGGAGTCAGATCCTGGAGAGGCTTGGGGAAGTTTCTGGAAGGCAGTACATGTCCGTCTCCTTCCTTCTTCTCTTCCGTCTCCCTTCGTCCCGTTAGCAGCTCCTTTGATGTAAACCGAGCAGCAGATTAGACGAGGTGGCATTAATGGGCCTTCATGGGCAGATGGACAAGTTCAGCCAGAAAGATGTCCAAAGGGAGCAGGACACAGCTGTAACTCTGGACTTCGAGCTCCTTCTCTGGGCATGGGTCTCCGTTTCCAGTGGCGAAAAGACAGATGTTGAACCATATGTCCTGAATTTAAGAACATAAAACAGTCTTCCATTCCTAGTTTTACTGCTGTTCTCCCCCTGAGTGGAAGGCCGGTGTGGCTGTTTTCCCACCAGCACTGTCCGTGGGTTTCCGGAGACGGCTGCGATGGGGCAGACCTTGCCTGCCTGTCATCACACAGGCCCAGGTGGCCGCCACCCTGGAAGCGTGTCCAAGGGAGCAGCAGCCCGGCCGCTGGTGGCGAGGCCTGGTTCCAGTTCAGGCCCACAGCTGTGCCGTAACCGAGACGCCACGTGCTGGGAGTGCAGGGGGGCTGCCCAGAGAGACTTGTTAGTGGCGGTCTGGAAACCGCTGGAGATCGCACGCGTGTGCTCGCTCGTGCAGAATACCCAGCCAGGTCTCTCTGGGTCTTTCTGGGGTAGCCCCTCCATCCCAGCTGCAAGATGCGTGCTTGAGGTGCTCAGGAAGACACGCAGGTCTCCCAGGAGGGTCAGGGGAAGTCAGCAAGAGGGAGTGCACCGAGAGGCGACAGATGTGCCTGGGGATCTGGAGGCCTCGGGTGGGATGGCAAGGCCGGGTAGTGGGAGTCCGAAAACCCTCGTGGTCGCCTTCGGTGGGCTCTCTCCCTCGGCTGCCAGATAAACCTCATTCCACAGCTTTCTGGAAAGGAGGGCCTGGCCCAAGGCACGCTCACATCAGTAGTGCCTTCAGGTTACCTCTCCTCGTGATCTAGAGCCTTCTGTGTCCATTCCGAGATGGGTTAGACACTCTTGTCCACTGCCGATGCACATGCCCATCTTTCGAGCAAGAAACACCTGCTCCCGGTGAGGGGGACCGGCCTCGCTCCCCCTTCCCGGGATTGTATAAGGAGCGTCAGACCCTCACCTTTACTCCCTCTTGGGACTTCCGGACAGCCTCGCTCCTCCCCGAAAATGGCTCCCCCACCTTCTCATGAAGTGGCCCCCACGTGCCACGAATTACAAGAAACTCACCCGTTGTTCCTGGGCTTGAATTTTAAGAGATGGGAAATGTGCGTGTGAACACAGAAACGTACACTCACTGAATTTCTGTCTCGGCATCCGCTGAGGGGAGGGAAGGCCATGGGAGCCCCACCGTGTCCCAGGGACACCACGCTGTCTCCGCGGGTGGCGGACGCTCCCCTGGGGCAGCTCTGTCCCAAGCCGCAGAGACCCCGGGGGTGGGGTGGGGGGTGTCGAGTGCAGCGGCTGCTTCCCAGGCCCAGGAATGAGGTGTCGGAGGAAGCGGGGCTGCACCCCTCCCTCAGGCCAGCTCAGCGCCCCTGCTCTGCTCGGTGCACCCAGGGGGCGTCTAACCCGGTTTTTCTCTCCCTCTCCTGCAGGGGCGGATCTGTAGAAAGGCCGGCAAATCAAAAAAGTCCTTCAGCCGCAAGGAGGCCGAAGCTACCTTCAAGAGTTTGGTGAAGACGCATGAAAAGTACGGCTGGGTGACCCCGCCCGTGTCGGACGGCTGACGAGCCGGACGTGCGGGAGACGCTCCAGCCACCTGTCCACACACACGAGTTCCCAGCATCTCCTCCTCAACGCCGAGCATCCTCACCCTTTTCTACTCCAGCCGGAACTGAATCCCGAATGCCAAGGAGACGTTTAAGTTATTGATGAACAGACGGGCTTACCGGGAGAACAAGGGAGCCAGCGCTGTTCGGGATTGGGTTCGACTGTAAATGAGCGGCCATCTCGATGTCACTTTAGAACCGATGCTGAGATGGTGACATTCCCCAGCCCGCCTGCCCCCCACCCCGCCCACCCCTCACCTGCCCTTGGCTTCTTCCCGGACAGCAGCTCCAGAGAGCAGGCAGGAGCCCCAGTGCCCGCTGCTCGACCCACTTACTGTACACGGCACGTTCCCATGTACCAGGAACGCCCCACCTCGCTGTGCTCTGTGTCTCTGTTTCTCTCCCTGGCAGGTCGACCTAACCTGGAGACGTGTCTCTCTGTGGCCCCACGTGACGACTTGTAGACCTCATTCGTGCTATGACCTTTGGCTCCTGAAAACACAACTTTCATATCGCCAGGTTCTCGTGATTCGAAACAGCGACCGCCCCGTTGGTGAGAATGGGGTCCCCGTGCGACACCGCGGTGAGCGGCTGTGCACGGGCGAGGCTGGGCCGGGGACGGAAGGCAGGGCTGCTGCGGCCGCCGTGGGCTCCCTGGGGCTCCGCAGAGGGCCAGAGCCTCGGTACCCTGAAACGCTCCCACGACACTGCATTTGTGTTCCCGTCTCCTCCCGGTGGGTCAGCCCGCCACCACAAGCGAGAGACACTTCCCCGTTCCCTGAGTCATCGGACTCATGTTACTCTCCGTGCTAGTGACAGGGAATGCCAGAACTGCCAAAGGACACCAAGTGACGGTCCGAGGACTTGCATGACCGGGTCTGTCCCCTCACCCTCCTGTCACTTGTGTCCCCGGGGGCTGGGCTGCGTGATGCGTGAACACCCTCGCTGTCATAGCCACTCCCCGTTATTCCATTGCCCACATGTTCATTTTTCTCTTCTGTTAAGTTACTTGGAACTTTCTAAGAAACTCCATGAAGTGAGGAAACACGGTTTATAACAATACGTGGGAAGAGGTAAAAATGTTCATCCCAGGTGGAAAACCTTATTGGACACATTTTAAATAAAATCATGCATATCTGACACCTGCCTCGGGAATCCAGTCACTGGGGATTTAAAGGGCCTTCCCTTTAAAACATTTCATCCGTCTTTAAAACTCAATATTCCAAATACCACGGCATTCTCCAGCAAGGTACAAAAAGTGAGCCTTAGGAACCCACAGTCTCGGCAAAAACCCGGTGCGTTAACATGGTCCCCGGAAGCAACCAGGGAGGCCACCAGAAGCTAACGGGAAGGGTGAAGGGTTGATTGGGCCAAACTCGGATGTTGCCGATTCTGTTTCCCCACTGGGAGGGAAAAGAAATCTTTGCTGGTCACATACAATTCCTCAGGCAGTTTCGGCTAACTCGGGGACCTGTCCCCTCGCCCAGGGTTGTCCGAGGTCCGTGAGACCCGGCCTCAGAGGACAGGGCTCAGCTCGTAGCACGACCGGTCGTTCACCAAATCTATTCTTTCCTGCTGCTTTCGTGTATATTTTTTAACCCCTTTCTCATGTGCCCCTGCCTCACACGCAGCCCAGACAAGACGGCCGTGCGCTCAGGACGCCTGACTGCCTGCTCTCATCCCCCTGAGTAGTGATAGTCACGAAATTCAATGACAAAGGACTGAAACCATTCCTTCGTCTGATCCTCCCACGCGGAATTCTCCATCCTGACATTTAGTGCCTGGTCTTGGGCCCTCGGGCCACTCGTTGTCATGGGATTATGCTCTGGGTCCCAGACATATAGGACAGAAGCCACTTGCTGGGGAAAGCACCTGAGCTTATGTCTTCCCGATGTTTCCCTCTCCTGATGTAAAATGTAAAGCGACTTTCTGTTACGAACCATTCGGAGGCATCTGGATATACAGACAGTACATGGCGTGTACACACGTGACGGGTAGAACATGTATGTGACCGCACGCAGCCGGGCACTTCCGGGCTGGCCACTGGCCGACTGGAGAGCGTGTCCACAGCCGTTTCTGGGGATGCCTGACCCCCGCCCCCCCCGGGAGGGGCAGCCAGGATGTTTGCGACCCCCTGCGGCTGGGCTCGGTCACTGCCAAGAGAGACCCGGGAGACGCGGGCCCAACCTCTCTGCACACCCTGATTGAATTCTTGTGCATGTGATTTCCACCGGGCTTGTCAGGCACTGGAAGTTGTCAAAGAGATGTTCTTTAGTGGAGAAACTCCCTTTTTCACTTCAGTGAGTAAGACCCACTTTCAGAGCCGTGGGGAACAGCTGAAAATGCGGCTCCTGCTTCGACTCGCACGTGGAGCTTTTCCAGCAGCCGCAGGCGTCACTGTAAGCAAACAGGGCCGTGCTGGCCGGACAGGGGAGCCTGGCCGTGGCCGCGTCCCACTGAGCCCACGGGCAGGACCTGCCTGCCCCGGCGCCCAGGGAGGGAGGGAGGCTGGCTGCAGACCCCGCGACTGGCAGGGCTCTCCCCTCCACACGGGCCGAGAAAGCCGCTCCCCTTTAGACAGGCAGCCGGGGGACGACTGGGCCCGGGTGCGGACGTTCATGTGGGCCAAGAGCTTAGAGAGCTGGAGGAAGGAAAGGTTCAGCCTCGTGAATGCTTCTCCTCCTGCCCACCCAGAGGCTTTCCTGGGCCCCTGCGGCGGCCCTTGGGTCTGCGGTCCTCCACCGCATGGGCTGCTCAAGTTCCACGTGAGCTGCAAGATGATGGGCCCGGGCCGCGCACACAGACACACACGCACACATATGCAACACACACGCAACACGCATGCGCACACAGACGCACACCTGTGCCCTAGAAGACTCCCAGACTCTAAGATCCACTACTCGGGGGAGAAAACAGGGTTTAGGTCCCAATGATTTAGATCCCAAGCTCACTCTGTCTATCAAAATTCAACCTTATTTTTTGAGAGGGAAATCTGAGGACTAGTGACAAAGACCCGCTAGGAGGACGGGTGCCCACTGTGTCCGTGGGACTTGGCAGGTAACGCCACCTGCTTGAGCCTCAGTTTCTTGGGCTGTAAACTCCCATGAGATTCGTCTGAGAACTGACCGAAACCCTGAGGGAAAGTGCTTGGGAAATGCAGGATTTGTGACGTGAGATCTGCATGTCGCTTTTCCAGGTTGGGGAGCTCCGTGTTCAACAGCCGGCTTTCACCAAAACACAGTAAAGAAAGGTTCCAGTTGAATAATTACAATGATTCAAGTAGAAATAACCTGTGATGGTGCTGTGTTCCATTCCCGGTCCCCTACTGTAAGTCAGTCCGCCGACTTCCTGGCCATCTCTCCACTAACTCTGACGTAGGGAAGGGACAAGTTCTAGACACGCTTCCTTCCCTAGAGGAACTTAAAAGACAAAAATAACACACAGGAGGGACGTCTGGGTGGCTCAGTCTGTGAAGCGTCTGCCTTCAGCTCAGATTATGATCCCAGGGTCCTGGGATCGAGTCCCGCATCGGGCTCCTTGCCCAGCAGACAGTCTGCTTCTCCCTTCCCTCTGCCTGCTGCCCCTCCGGCTTGTGCTCTCTCGCCCTCTGTCAAATAAGTAAATAAAATCTTAAAAAACAAACAAGTGACACTCAGGAGCCACCAACACACACAGGGGCCAGAGGCAGCCATTGCTACGCGGCCCTGCCGACCTGGTAGACTTGGTCTGAGCGCGTAGGTTCCCAGACTCCACAGAGAAGTCAGGGCTGAGCAATGGCTGAGCAAGAGGGAAGAAGGATGGGTGTAGAAGTCTGGAAGAGCCGGGGACACCCTTGTAGAGGACATAATGTTCGTCCACGCTGGCTCTGGAGGGGACGCCTGGGCAGTTCCTTGCCACTCTCACCTGTGCGGCCCATCTCTATAGACCTGATTTCAGGAGGCAAGACGTGTTAAACCTAAAGCCTAACCTGGCATGTAGGGCTGGCCCCTTCTCTAGGATTATATTTCCATGTTTCATCTGAACCTTCTAACAGCATGCAAAATTTTAATGGAATTTGATTTCTAGGGGGCAGAACTTGCTTTCCAACTGCATGAGGGTTGAACCACGGAATCTGAGAGTTCCCTTAGTCTACCTTCAGACACTCTGCGGGGGAGGAAACCAACTCAGACGGGTTGAGTGGCATTTTCAAAGTCAACTGGAAGGGTGAAGCCAAGGCCACCATCTTGGTGATGCTTCCCGCAGACCATGAGACAATATCCACACGGGTTGCGCTCACTCTGAGCTTGCTATTGGGTTGCCCTTGAGCCACAGGCCTTCCCAGCTGGTTGGGAACCACCCAGAGTGATCCATTACACAACAAGAGCAAGTTGGTAAGAAGTGGTCTGGGGAGCTACAGCTTGGAGCTCAGTCCATGTGGTCGTCATCAATGCCCTTGCCCTCCAAAGACATTAGTATAACGTGCAGCTTTCCTGGCTTTAGGTTAGGCTTTACCTTATCTTTCTGACTTTTGCAACCTCCAGTGCACATGGCACCAAGCATGCTGGCAAAGAGACGTAGTCAAGGCAGCGTACTTCAATAGAGTGTAGATACAAAGGGAAGCAAGGTCTAATTGCAAGGTCAAAACAAGGCTAGACAAATAGCAGAGTGCCTGGGGCAGGGGTCAGTTTCCAAGGTCATCCTCTTGGGTCCGTGAGGCACTGTGAGTTGAGCAAATAAGCATCTGCACTGCTTCCCACGGCAGAACGACCCTGTTTCTCCGACAGAGGGTGCTTCCTCCTTTCTTCTACGGGAGGTGAATCAAGCGGCTGTCTGCGAGGTAGTCATGCAATCTCTTTATATGGCTGGATCTTGGCGATGTCAATGACTGAGCAACAACAGAATGACCGGGGCTGGCTGTGCGTGGCTTTACCTGCTCCACCAACACGACCTTGTTTCATGCAGTTGTCTCCATTGTGACCTTGGTAGGATGCCGATCTACACATTTTGGGGTCCTGTAAGCTTTCAGACTGTCCTCCCAATTCACACCGAAGCTTTGGTGTGTTCTCTTTCTAAAGTCATCCAGGTGGTCCTCAAAAGGAGTGGGGAGGAGGTAGAAAGAAATGTTGACTTTCAGCAGAGGGTGAATGTGGGAGTCAAAGGAAATGGAGGTACTGTCCTTCGGGGAAAAAACAACAATTCAGAAAAGCAAGACTTTAAAACCAATAAATGTCTTTCCATGGAATGTTTGTTGAAGTCCTTGCATGGTCTATGTTCAGTATTTGCTGGAATGTGTCTGGGTCTCCACACGCATTTATCCAACACGTCCTTCGTGGGTGGTTTCCTGCCATGTGCTGCCCTCTGATCCTTCATGCTTTGATTTATTTGTGGTTTGCTAGCTCAGAACTTGGGAGCACGTCACGAGTATTCTCTATAAAAACCAACGAAATGGAACGGAGCCACATCTAATTAGGCGACACTGTGATTTAGGTCCCTCCTTCCGCTGCCATTTGCATCGTAAAGATGGCTGAACATGCTTCCAGAGAGTTCCATTCAAGTTGAAACCGTATTCTTAGCACAATATTGTAGCCTACACGGATGCTAAATCACAGAGAGATTCCTTTGAAAAACTGTTACAGAGCAGCAATTCTAGAACCTAACAATCTTCACACAGCCTAAGTTCAATCTGTTTAAAAGGTTATTACAGCTAATTTTTCACACTGGTATATAAATTGGCTTCTAGTTTTTATTTTAAACTGTGTATCAGAGAAACTTCCCAGCCTTTGTGTCAGTATTTTCCAGTCAAGAGCACATTCTTCTTTTAAAAATCTGAAAATGTGACTGTGTTAGTATTGAGCAGGGGAGGGCTCGGGGATCAAACAACCTTGAATCCACCCTCTGCCTCTTCTCCCACGTGGACAAGGAACTTAGCCTCCGAGACTCTCAGTTGCCAGTTTCTTACCTAAAGTAGGACGTGAGCATCCGCCGTTGAGGGCGGCAATGACAAGACAGGCAGTATGTGGGAAGCATGAAGCCCACGCCTGGCCTGGAACTGAAACCCAGTATGTTCTTTTAGAGATACAGTGAGAGTGACCCGGCAGGATCAAGTCAACGGCTCTGGGTTGCGTGTTGGAATCCACTTGAAGTTGTTCATTCCATCCCTTTGGGTGAAGGCATGGTAGAAGCCCCTCGAGAGGGCCTTGGCTCTGAATTCCTCTTGGGCAGTGGAGGTGAGAAGGTGGCCCAGCCCACACTCTCCCTGGAACGTACTCCCTCCAGCTGGGTGGGGCAGTCGATGGCAGAGTCTTGGGCAGTCTTTGCCCAGGGACGTAGTTTTCTCAAGGCAAAAGCTAAAGACCCAGTAGCATTGCACCAGGACCCTGACATAAAGAATTGAAGGTGTGGTTTCTGAGTCAGTAGGGAGGGGCTGATCAAAATTCACAAAATGGAGGCACCCGGGTGGCTCAGTCTGTTCAGCGTCAAACTCTTGATTTCAGCTCAGGTCATGATCTCAGGGTCCTGGGATCGAGCCCCACATTGGCCTCTCTGTTCCATGCTCTGTGGCGAGTCTGCTTCTCTCCCTCTGCCCCTGTCCTCCACCCCAGCTTGCACCCACTGTCTCTCTGTCAAATAAATAAAACCTAAAAAAAAAAAAAAAAAAACTGCACATGGTGCCTGTGTTTGACCTTTGCTTTGTTTGTCCCTTCAGTGTGTGCCTTAGAGCTCACTCCTGCTAGAATGAAGGATCGCATAGGCCTTGTAGGGACTGGCTAGCCTAGCGGCGACAGGGTCAGGATATAGTGGTTTTGAAAGGACTTTTTTTGGTTTAAATTCATCCCAGAACATTTTTATTTTTTTTTTTTAAATATCTATCTATTTATTTATTTATTTGAGAAAGAGAGAGAGAACACGAGCAGAGAGGCAGGCAGAGGGAGAGGGAGAAGCAGGCTCCCCACTGAGCAGAGAGCCCGATGCGGGGCTCGATCCCAGGACCCTGAGGTCATGACCTGAGCTGAAGACACACGCTTCACTGACTGAGCCCCCCGGGCTCCCTTCCAGAGCATTTTTAAAAGATTTTCGGGAGGGCCATGAAAGGTTTTCTAATAAATCATTTGAAGGTTAAACCAACGAAATAATTCTAGACAACAAGAATAAACTTTCCCGTAGCAAACTATTCCTATGTTTTTTCCTGTTCCTACATTTGCGAAGCTTTTAATTTCTCCAAGACCTTTTAGAACTACCTTCTCATGTCCTCTCCGTAGGCCACGACCTGAGGTAGGTTTGAGGCAGCCCTGGCCAAGCTGAGAGCCAGGAAACAGGCATGAAAAGTTTGAACTGAGTTTCCTGATCTGATTTTACTTAAACACGGTCAGTAGGTTTCCCGAGTCACTAGAACATTACATCACGTCCATCGTAAGACAGTTTTGACCTCTCTACCTTCAGGGACCATCTGTAGCTGTGACTTCCCGGACTTCGCCCCTTTGAAGCAGTGCAGATGACGCTCCGCGTGACGGGACTCCTTCCTTCTTCCTTCTCCTTCTTCCCTCTACCAAATGCATGCCCGTGTGCACACACGCACGCGCACACGCACGCCTGATTCCTGAAATCTGATGCTCGTTGTTTCCGGGCTTTTCTTTTCGACTGACCCTGCTTTCCACAGCCGTCGGTGTCGCTTCCCCGCGATTACCTTCCCAAACCAGATACAGACCCAGGGGATCCCACGCTGCCTCCTCTGTTCTCCGGCCATGAGCGCCTCCCTGGGGGTCCCCGTTGTCACCTGCTGTGTCCTCTGTCCTGTCCCCAGAGCCCTGGACTTGATGGCATCCAGGGTCAGACCTTCCCGCCACATTCAGTTCGGGGGCAGGGGGAGAGTCAAAGCCGATTTTAGTCAACGATGGCTTGGAGCTTGCCAAATCCACTCTAGAAGGTGTCAGCAACAGAGCAACGTCTCCCACTCCTAATCTCCATGCAAAGATTTGTTTAACGAATGAACTGGAAAGGGCCTCAGAGATCACTGAAAATAACTCTGTCATTTACTTTGATTCCGTCGGCCCGCAGCTGAGTCCTTAGCTCGGCGTCTGTTCAAACACTTCCTTCCCGATGCGCAGGGGTTTTAAAGCGAGAATATCCTAGTGACTCCTAATAGTGAAAAGATTCTTTATAACACAGAGACCTCATTTTTCAGAAGATTTTTTAAGGCGCAAGAAGTTGCATTCAGAGTCCAGGGTCTTTGCCCAATATCTTATAAAGCTGGGACCAGAAATGGGGACCTTGTTGCTTCTAGTACTGCTGCCTAGTGTAAAATATGCCTACATATGCACACGCGTGTGAGGCATCTGAGAACCAGGGCCTATCTTAGAGCATGAAGGAAAAAATACATATAAATATATAGTAGTGGGTTGAATAGTGGTCCCCAAAAAGATATGTCCAAGCCCTAAGCCCCAGAACCTCTGGAGTCAACTTTATTTGGGGGGGAAAAAAAGTCTTTGCAGATGCAAGTAAGGTGAAGATCCCAAGATGAGATCATCCTGGATTCCAGCTAGGCCCCAAATCCAAAGACAGGTGTCCTTATAGGAGAGAGGCACAGGGAGATTTGAGACACAGACACACAGAGAAGGTGATATGAATGGGGCAGCAGAGACTGAATGAAGGGATGGATCGACACCAAGGATGGACAGAAAGGCCAGAGTCCAGGAGGGAGGCATCCCACGGATTCCCCCCTCCAAGCCCCCAGAAGGAACTATGCCCGGATTGGGACGAGTGGCCCTCCTTCATGGATTGGCAGCTTCTCTGATGCTCTCTCACCAAAAGCTATCATCCCTCTGCGCTTCTCTCTTTAAATCCCCCCAAATGTGTAAGTCCCAAGATTTTAGTGACGTTGGCACTTTCTTAAGTCCGGAGCAAAGGTCACAGTAGTGTGCTAGTGGGTTCACGACGCTGGGAGGAAGAGAGCTGGAAAAAGTTGAAGGCTTGGGAGAGCAGACGGGAACAGAGATGCCCTCGCTGAGCCAGCCACACCTGACGGGTCACAGTCTTGTATGATCCGCTTTCCACGATGGGGGCAGACCCGTAGAATATGCAGTGATCGTGGGGTGTCACCTCTGATTGTGTCCTGCTATAGGGCAAGAAGGAAGACGGAGTCTAGACCTGCCCTGAAACAAGAGACTCTTCTGCCGACTCACAAGGGGCCGCGTGGAGCTGACTCGAGGGTGTCTGGGACCTGAGAGAGGCCCCAGCTGACACCCACAAGAAACCGGGGACCCAATCCCATGGGTGCCAGGGATGACCCTCTGCCGAGAGCTGCCTGAGCTTGGGAGGAGACCCCAGGCTCCAGAAAGGGGTGCGGCCCAGGTGACACCTGGGTCCCTGACGTGTGAGACCCCGAGTGGGGGCCCGGCTGAGCCAGGCCTGGGCTTCCTGAGCCACAGGGATTTCAAGGAGATGCATGTGTGTTACCTTAACTGCTGAAAGTTACAAAGCAATAAAAAAAACGAACATACCAGGCAAACCTCACATTTTTCCCTGTTGTGCCCCTACCCGTGGAACTCTGTGGTGAAGAGAAGGTTCTGGTAGAGGAGGGTGGGCCTTGCCCAGATGTTTAGTTGTGGTTTCTTTGGGGTCTTGGTCATTGTGTTTGTTTCCTGGGGCCACCACCACTGATCACCACAAACCTGGAGGATTAAAACCACACGCTCTAGAGGCCCGAAGTCCAAGGTCATGACACTGGCAGGGCAGGCCCTCCCTCCTCGGTGATCTCCAAATCTCCTCCTCCAGAGAGGGCTGGCGGTGCCTGTGCCCCCACGGGCATCACACCTCCACGGGGGAAACCCAAGCTCAGGTCCGTCTTCCCGGCATCCGGTACCAGTAGGCCTGGCCGTGCGTTGCTCCATTCCCCATGTGCGCTCACCCAAGACCCTGCCATAGGAGGGACACGTGGGCCCAGAGCTTCTGTGAGGGAGAGTCTGGGCAAGAAGCAGGAGGAGAGGCCAGCGTGGTTCTGCTTGGTCTGAGTAAGCATCCTCCGAAGGCCACTCCAGGTTGGCTCATTTCCCCAGGAAGCCCCACACCGACTCCTTCAGGGGAGTCAATCACTAATCGCCCAAGTGCACCTTCCCTTTAACTGGATTTCTCTACCAAATCAGATGGCTCTGAGCCAGGCAGGCCTGCCGGGAGGGGTTCATGAGTCACCAGCTGAGGGCAAAGGTCCCACCATGTGGTCCCGCAGATGCCCCCCCGGGTCCTGGCTCGGAGTCTCAGCAGCCGGCCACCCACCTTGCTCTGGACAGACAACATCTTGAGGACACGACATCGGGGGAAAGAGAAGCAAGACATTAATTTTGCTATAAAAAGTCAATCTCTGGTGGGACGCCTGGGGGGCTCAGTGGGTTGAGCGGCTGCCTTCAGCTCAGGTCATGATCCCAGCGTCCTGGGATCGAGTCCCGCATCGGGCTCCTTGCTCGGCAGGGAGCCTGCTTCTCCCTCTGCCTCTGCCTGCCACTCTGTCTGCCTGTGCTCGCTCGCTCTCTCTCTCTCTCTCTAACAAATAAATAAATAAATAAAATCTTTAAAAAAAAAAAAAAGTCAATCTCCTCCGGGAAGAAAAACCGCCAGCCCCATAAATTCATCCCAAACAACTGCTGGGAAACCTTGCTGCCCTCCGAGAAGCAAACCTGCCAAAACGCCCCCTCAAGCCCCCTGCAGCCCCCCCACCACACTGCCTGGGCCTAAATGCTCCGGGACCCCAAAAGACGGTATTGCCCGCAACCAAGAGAGAAAGCGCCCCCAAAACTTTCCCCTCATGTGCTGCTGGTCACCCTCACTACTCGCTCCCCTCTCTCCACCAGCAGAGAGTCTGGACTTCTCAACCAGGATGAATCCACACGGCATGTGCCCCCCACACTACAGAGCCCCACGTCGTTGCTCTCACAGCCATCGTCCATTTTCACCTGCCTGCCGGGGCACAGCGCCGTGCACAGACCTGGGAACCTGGTGGTGCCATCCAGGCTGGGAGGCCTGGGGAAGGGTGGACCGGGAAGAGAGAACACTCTAATTAGAGGGAGGTCAGGAATCAGGACAGGGAAGGAGAGCCCCGGCATCGCTCCTTCTGTGGTTGGAGCTTTGGAGGGCGTGTGGGAACGCGTGGGTGGCTCCGGGGGACGCTAATCTCTTGTCTTCCCCAAGCTGATCCGGGGTCTCTAAATGAAGCCCCAAGTACATGTGAAATCATCAAACTGTGGTGGGATCAGATTCTGTCCCTGAGATGGGCAGGGAGCAGCAGGGCTTCCCGAGTTGAATCTGGTGGTGACGGGCTCCCCTGGAGCCTACAGTCCCAGCGACCACGGCCACGCCAGCCCAGGGGGTCACTTGGCGTGACGGCCTCATGGCCCCCCGGGGCTGCTGGTGAGGCGGCCCCGGGGGAGGGCACCCGCCCTTCGATTCCAAGCCTGACACACAAGATTGCCACTTCTCAGCCACACGCAGGACACGAACCAGCCACGTAAGCAGGACCTGTCCCGCAATACCCGTCCGGCGCTCACCCTGTGGTCACCGCCTCTCCTACATGGAGAACTGTATTTTCTTTCTTGCCACAGCTTCCTTTCCTTCCCCACGGTTCTAAACGCTGGACGGAGTAGGAGAAGCACCGACAGAGGCTTCCTGTCCCGTGGGGGAGGCTGGCTGGGACCACACTTCGCGTGGGCGCGGTGGGGCCGCGGGAACCCGAGCCCCGGTGGGGCGCTCGGCTGCGTGGGCCCGCGAGCAAGAGCTTTCAGACAGAACGGGCGCGCGGGGCCCACGGGAGCTGCCCAAGGTTCTACTCGCGTGGGTTCTCTTTTCCTTTTTCTTTTTTCCATTTCAGCAGGGGGCAAAGCCATATATTTCCTGTAGTTTTTTACAAAAAGAAAAAAAAAGTAAAGGAAAAAAATGCTGCCAGAGCAACGAGAGGAGACAGAGGAGATGGGACAGGAAACGACACACGGGACTCCCAGAGGGCATCTGGGTGAGCAGGGAGGGTCAGGAAGAAATTCAACGTACTTACAGTGCCCTTGCGAACCAGGCAAACAAAGGGGAGCAAAGATGAGAGATCCCCTGATTTACCCCAGGCCGGTAGGGGGTGGAGGGACAAGGGAATAAAAGAGAGACTCCAGCAGGAGAGTGAGTGGTTCCTCCTTGGTCCCCAGCGGCCCTGCGTACACTTCACACGGGTTGGGGCAGGTGGGGAGGTGAGCCTGGGGAGGATGCCTGGAGGTCTGCACCCAAAGGCCCGGGCCAGCCTGCAGTCCGCGGTCAGCGGGCGCACGTACCCACGGGCAGCCATCGGTCACCGACCCGAGTGGAACTCCGGGCACGTAAGGGCTTACAGACTGCGCGGCACAAGGGCAGGGGGCACACCTGCACCACGGGTCAGGCATACCCTGCGCCCGGGGAGTGGGGGGAGCCCCAGGCTGTGAGGCTGCAGACTCATCACCCCCCAAGACATGCCAGAGGGCATCCTAACCCTGTAACCTGTCACTCTGTGACCCTCCATGGCAAAAGCAACTTTTCAGCTGTCATCAGTCAAGGACCTTCAGCTGGAGAGGATCCTGGATTACCTGGGAGGGTCCAGGGTGATCGAAATGTGATTTTACAAGAGGGACAGGAGCGTCACAGTCAGAGATGGGATGACAGAGACACAGGAAGGGGCCACTGTCCAAGGAGGGTAGGCGACCTCTAGAACCCCGAACAAGCAGGCCGTGGCCTCTCCCTAAAGCCTCTAGAAGTCACATTCCTGCTGATGTCTTAACTTCCAGATTTCTGATTTTCAGAACTGTAAGATAACAAATACGGGTCCTCGCTGTGATCCTGTTAGAGCAGCCCCAGGAAACCAACAGCCCTGGCGTCCTGGGCAGCGTAGCAGGCTCGGGGAAGGGCCCAGACAGCCGCAAGCCTGGGCCATGCACTGAGTGCCCCCCAGGGCCAGGCGTGTCTGTGATGCTCTCCTTGTCATCCAGCCGGGCTGCCAGGACACAGGAACGTGCGAGGGAGGCTGATCCCAGGAAAAGGCCGACAAAGGCAGGGAGTAGGGGGCCCAAGGACGGTTCTGGGACCTGGGTCGAGAATACCTTAACTGTTAGTTCCTAGGCCCAAACCTGGGGGAGCAGGTCAGAGAAGGAGGCCACCATGGAGGGTAGGACCTCTGTGTGAGCTGTCTGAGCCCCAAGGACCCTCCCCGCAAGCCTTGCATCAAACGACATCTGCCCAGCGAGGCCCTTCCCAGACATTGGCTGTAACCACAATCTCCCTCCCCACAAGCCCCACTCCTGGGCCCCTCTCCATGGCTGTGCTTCTACAGCACTCCCTGGTGTCCTAGAATGGGGATGTGTCCACAGTGGCCCCTAGTGCCCAGAGCAGGGCCTGGCTTGGAAGAATGCCTCCCTACACTTCCCGGCTCTCTGCCTCCCTACGAATGTGGGCTTCCTTCTATCCCTAGTGTGGGCTATGGGCCACCTTCCAGGTATTCGGCTGGTCCTGTCCCTCTAGCCCTCCTTGTCCTCCCCTCACCCAGGGCCCTCCTGCCCCTGCCCCTCTGGCACCCTGCCCATCATTGCACCTGACCTGGAGGCCACAGCATCCACCCTGGCAGGGACCGGTGGGGCTTCCCACATTCCAACACATAGCAGGTTCTCGGTAAGTGCTTGTGAGCAGAATGAACAGAGGTTAAGGAAGTGAATTTCCCGTGGGTTCTGATGGGGCCACCGAGGCTGGCCCTGTAGAAGCTATGAAGAGAAGAGGATTCCTGGATTATGAAGCCACGTCCCTTCCTACAGGGATGCACTTCCCACCCCAGGAGGGTTGCCAGTTCCAAAAGAAAATAATAATAATAATAATAACAACACAGGACGCTCAATTAAAAGTTCGATTTCAGATAACAATGGATACCGTTTCAGGGTAAGTATTGCATGGGAAATACTGATACTAAACAATTTTACTAATCTGAAATTTGAATTTAACTGGGTGTTTATTTCACTGGGTTTATTTCACTGCCCCCAGTGCATCCCGGGTGATGGGCAGAAGTCAGGCTCTTGGGAGGCTGCCGAGCACAGGCCCTGCAGGGACGGGACAGCTGGCTCTCCCTCCACCCCTTGCTCCTGCCTCGCTGCCTCTGTGACCCCAGAGCCCTGACTCCCTAGCACAGCGGGGGGGGGATCCCCTCCCTGTGAGAAGTCCCCAGTGCTCGGTCGAAGGGCACCTATACCACAGGCTGGGGGCAGCATCTCCCTCTGCCTAGCCCTGGCCCTGGACCCAGGCTGCCCCTCTGCACCCTGCTCCCTGCGCCATGAGCCTGGCAGCAAGTCCCCAAGCTACCCTTAAATAATGTGTGGCCAACAACTGTGCCCACAGCAGGTGGTTGGGAGAACTCAGGGGCAACAGGTGACCCATGAAACTCGGAGCAGAATGACCGGCAGAGCGAGCCAAAGTCAGCATGAGCCCTGCTTTCTGGTCACCTCAGTGCTCCCCACGGTAGAGGATCCTGAGGCCCAGCCCCGGATGTGGGAGAAGGCAGGACCCCAAATCCTCTGCCGTGTTCCGGAGTAGAGCTGTGCTGAGTTAGGAGTCTTGCTGAGTTTCTTCTTGCTCAGGAATAACGTGATGACCCCCCAGTGCCTGAGCTCAGGCAGCCTGACCCTGGCTGTCCACACCCCATGACCAACCTGTCCCCCTCCCCCCTGGGCCTCCACACCCCATGACCAGGGAGTACACACTCCCTCAGGCCTCCATACCCTGTGACCAGGATGTCTCCTCCATACCACCTTTGCCCAGGGCCTCCACACACCATGATCAGCGTGTCCCCCCTTCCACCGTGCCTCCACACCCTGTGACCAATGTGTGCCCCTTCCCCCCAGTTCTCCACACACCATGACCAGCCTGTCCCCCTCCGCCCCGGGCCTCCAAACCCCGTGACCAGCACGTCCCTCTGTCCTACAGATGTCTCAACGGGACCCGTTTTGCAGGGAGGGTAATGGAGTGAAGCTTTCCTGAAGACTATGTGTCAGCTCAGAATATTGCTGGGAACTTTCCAGGATCAAGAGCACTGGGAGAGGCCGTCAGGGAACATCACAAGTGAGCAAGTACAGACTCACTTTCCACATGGCACCGGCGTCCTGTAACTCCAGAGCCCAGTTCTGGAATCTTGGCCAGCCTGTGACCGTTTCTGACAATTTCCCAAAGGCCCCCGTGGTCCTTCCACAAGTCGGCGCATCACGACCTCCTTCCCTCTGCTGAGCGACGTGCCTAGAGGTAGAGTGAGGCTGACGCGGTGCCCTGGGCTCAGGGGCATCTTTCCCGAGTCTCTCCCCACTCCTGAGGTCCCGGCGTCTGGGTTCGGGCAGGCGGAGCGGGCAGCAGCGTCATCCAGGGGCGTCTGAGCTGGGGACAACGGCCGGGCGTGCTGAGGACCTGGCTGATGTCAGCCCGGAGTGTCCCCAAGGGTGCCCCACAGCGCCCTATCCAGTCAAGGTGTTTCTCCCCACGGATGCCTCGAGAGGTGCTGGGGTCCAAGCCTCTCACCGGGAGCACGCGGCCGGGGCTGCAGGGAGCCGGGTGCCCGGTGCGGTGCGAGGGAGAGCTGGTTCCACGCGGGGCAGAGCGAAGGCCCGGAGACAATATCGGGGCCGAGGGCCTGCAGAGCGAGGGGGCGGGACAGGGCCAGCGGTGGCCTGAACGCCTGGATTCGGGGACACAGAGAACTCTGTAACTCGGCGGGGGGGAGATGGCATCCAACAGGGAGACGCTCGTGGCTGCCCGGCCGGTGCCGGCGGCTGTGGGATGTGTGGCATAGGGATGGAGGAGGGCAGGTCAGCGTGGCTCCGGGGGGAGCAGCCACCACGCCGGCGTTGCTGGGGCCACACGAAGGGAGTTGATTCCAAGTCCTGACCGTGTGCTTCTCGGCTGGCTCTGTCCAGGGCGGGTGGCATTCTGAAACCTCCCCCCACCAGCACACCTAACGAGCCTGGGTCGTGCGTGTTTTTCCAGTGTGCGGTTGAGCTTACGGGACAGGAAGGAAAATTTCAGAAGAAACCCGTAAGGCTAGACCCCAAATCCAGAGACATCAGGAGGCCCCGAGCCAAAACCCTGGGCGATTCCTGTCCCCGGAGGTGTCTGTCTGGGTCCGCGGGGACAGGACACAGGGCCTTGATGAACCCTTCCCCCACAGCCCGGGCCCCCAAAGGACTCCCCTCTAGTAAAGGGGCGGGAGAGCAAGTTGTGTGATGCACGCATTGAGAGGCTCGTGGGAGCAGCCGTTGGAGGGAGGAGAGGGTGCAGGCTCCTGCGGGAGGGGAGTGGGGACTGAGCCCCCGGAGGACACTTGGCAACGGCGGCGGCTGAGATCACCAGCGATGGAGGCGAATGGAGGGAATCCCAGGACCTGCTGCACTGGGTCGTAGGCCCAAAGGCTCCATCACCAACGGGCAGGAAACAGGTTGTGGATGGAAGTGGGGGTCACCAGACCTCGGGGCATAGGGATGGAGGAGGGCAGGGTGGTGTCCAAGCTCTGAGGGTCTCACACACTAGAACCTTTGCATGTCATTTCAAGAGAATGTGGGCTCCACGCGCGGCCGGGGGCGCAGGCAGGGGGCCCAGGTTACACTGCAGATGCACCAGGAGACCCCGGCAGGTGCTCCGAGAGGGAACCAAGTCCTAGGGGCAGGGTTGAGAGAGGAGATGGGGAGCAGGGCTGGGGTGCGTGGGGCCCCGGGCATGGGCAGCAGTGAGACCGGCCTGGTCCCAGCTGAGAACACGGCATGACTGACTCGAACCCACGTGGGAGTCTGAGGCTTTAGGGTGGCACATGCTTCACTCCAGCCCAGCCCAGGATGGGGAGTAAGCCTCCAGCCGAGGACGCCAGAGGGTGCTGTCTCAGGAAGCCTTCCCGGGCCAACATGACAGATCACCCAGACCAGGCGGCGTAAACAACGTAAACAACACACTTTCAGGTTCTCATCGTCTGGAGGCTGGACACCCAAGACCAAGATCCAGCTTGGTTTCTGCCGGAGCCACTCTCCTCGGCCCACCGGGGACGGTCCTCTCCTGCTTCTCGCACGGACTGTCCTCTGCACCCGTGCCCATGGTTGATTCCTCTTCCGAGGATGACGCCCATCCCCCGGGATTAGGGGCCCAGCCGCTGAGCCCACGTTAGCCTTAACTACCCCCACCAGGCCCCATCTCCCCTGACTCACGCTGGGAGTTAGGGCTTCAACACAGGAACTGGGGCCAACGATTCGGTCCATACACAGAAGGAGGCTGAGGATATGGGGTCCGGGGGGTCCCTGGGAACATCTGCTGCAGAGGGAAATGATAAAGCCCAGCAGAGTACGGCCCTCCAGCATCCCATCGGGTCCCAGCCCCCTGAGGAAGCCCTGAATGGGGCTGACAGGGCGGCTCCCCAGGCGACACATGCCCCCAGCCTGTCCTGGGCCAGGTGCTCTGCCCCTCATTCGGACAGCAGAGTGGGTGCCCCCACATCTGCATTTGGGAGCCCTGGATCCCCCGCTTCCCAGCGTCCTGCCCATGTGGCTGGGGGGCGTGGGCCCTCACCCCCTGCCACAGGACCCAGGAGAGCATTTCTACCCTACTTTGGGAGTGACCTTCTGGTGGGGTTTCCTCTTCTGTTTTATTCTTTAACTTCTGATTTTTTCCCCTTTTATTTAATTTTAATTTGATTGGAGCAAAATACAGAGACCGTAGGTTCACGTGTTAGGCATGTTCAGGGCCCGTTGAGCGGCACAAAGCACCCCCCCGACCAGCGCCCGTCTCCAGAACTGCTCCCCTCTCCGCATGGCGAGCCTGTCCCCATGGAACCCCAGCTTCCCGTTCTCCCTCCCCAGCCCCCGGCGCACCCCGTCTGCCGTCCATTGCGGATGCTGGCCCATCTGGGGACCTCACGGGATTGGAGTCACACAGGACCTGTCCTCCTGTGACTGGCCCGTTCTCTGAATGAGAAGGTGGGGGGTGAGGGGGTCCCCACGTCTCTTCCACCTCCGGGACCCAGGACAAGCCCCCGGCGGCCTCCAGAAGAAGAGGGAGCGGAGGCTGTGGGGAGACAGACGGAGCGCGCCAGGGGAGCCTGGGACTCGGGGACAGACGCCGCGGCCGAGAACCGAAGCTTCCACAGCGGTGTGGCCTCGGGAGGAAGGTAAGCGGGCCACCTGCCTTCCCGTGTTCGCCGGCTTTCCCCCACGGGGCAGCCCTGCTCCTGTCGGTCGTGTCTGGCAGCACGAGCCGGGCCAGGCCCTCAGCCAGGCCCCGAGGTGGTGGGGGGCCGGGCTACACCGCCTCCACGCGGGGCTTTGGCTGCTGATCTCGATGATCAGGCCACGGGGCCTGACCCGTGTCTTCCCTCTGCCACTCAACCACCTCCCCAGGGACCCCAAGTCCTCTGTCTCTGAGGCCTACTCCTCTGAGCGCGCTCGGCCTCCGCGTTCCCCAAATCCAGGGCGGGAGGACCCTCGCAGACCGCTGCTGCTGTCGGCCATGGCGGTGACTCACCCCGCCCAGCAGGAGCCGCGGGCGAGTGGTGTCCCTCCTCACCTCCCCAGCCTTGTTCAGCCCCCGAGGAGCGTGCGGTGGTTACGCCATCCCGGGACGGGAAAGGGAGGCGTGGCTGTGCAAAGAGACCTGCCCAGGGCTTCCCAGCGGAGGACAGGAAATCAGAAAGCTTCCCTAGCAGGCCGTGGTCCCGAGGCGCAGGCCGTCTGCTGCGACAGCTAGCTCTACGTGTCAGCTTGTCCATGGCGCCCAGCTCTTCGGCCAAACACCAAGCTACTTCGGAAGGTGTTTTTAGCTGTGATAACCGTTTCAGTCCGCTGAGTAAAGCAGACCACCCTCCATAACGTGGGTGGGCCTTATCCAACCAGTTGAAGGCATCAAGAGCAAACTCTGAGGTTCCCAAAGGAGAAGCAATTCAGCTTCAAGACTGCATCAGAGAAAACCTGCACGACTCTGGCTAGCCGCCCTGTGGGATTCACACTCCGGACCACATCATCCAGTCCTCCGTGCCTGTATCCTGCTGGCTCTGTTTCCTGGAACACGCTGACCAGACACCCACCTCTATGTGGGTGGCATGGGAGGCTTTCCCAGGCACCCCACAACCTTGACCAGAGACGGCAAGGACCACAGATGGTAATGAGCCTCATACCCCGTCAGTCTCCTGCCATCAGGTCACCAGTAGAGCCCCCCCCCCCCGCTTCCTGTGTCCTTGCTTTCGTGGGCATGCAAGGGGCATCACCAGCTCAGGACTCGACCAGACATGCTCCCCCAGTCCAGCTCAGCAGAGAACACAGATGGCCTTGTGTGGGTGTATGATGGTTCCAGTCTTGCTTGTCTTTCTTTTGAAATATTGAAAAGGCTTTTTTCCCCAGTAGAATGTGTGTCTCCTGACAGGTTTTGATCTGTCTTCATTGTTCTGTAATTGCCACTCAGGCATGGTATTAAGTGGTGAATGAAAATCCCTGCGTTGCATCATTGTAATGGAGGGTTTTAAGAAAAGAAACATTCTGAAACAATCCTGCCAGGTTCCGTCGCCAGCCTGGCATCTGTGCTCAGGGAGGGCGCAAGCGCCAAGCTGGGGACAGCCAGCAGGAGAAGGTGAGTGGCCGCGGCTGTGGGATGGGCCACTCCGGTAGATGGGAGGGGGAGATGCCCCCTGGACCATTTTCTTGGACTACAATAGACGGGGTGGGGGGGGGGCGGTATCTAATTTTCAAACATCGAGTTCATGGCATAAGGTCACATCCTAAGACAGAAAACTGGAAAAAGAGAAAGGTATGATTGTATATCACTAAAACAAACAAAACACATCTGGAGTGTGAGATTTCCTTCTCCCAGAAGTCCTGTTCTAACGATTAGTCATCCATTCTTGAGATTTCAAAATGCCTGAGGTCCCAGAGTGCTCATAGAAGAGGACGGGTTTCCTTTAACAACCAGAAACTGTTCCTTTGCATCTTGTGCTCCCAAGTCCTGAGTCTTAACTTCTTCTCATAAATGTGGCAAGAAGGGCCTGCAGGCACCCGGCAGCGACGCAGAGAGAGCTGTGAGTGGGATGGTGGCTGGTCAGGCTGCCGGGGCCAGGTGACCGCCCCAGGAAGGGATCCCTCCAGGGCGGGCTCTGAAGAGGCAACCTCCGGGGTCTGCCTCAGTCCACCACGGACCCCCTTAACACCTGTAAGCTTGGTCTAGGCTGCACTGTCCAATATGGTAGCCATTAGTCACACGTGGCCCGTCCCAGTCGAGATATGGCTGAAAAGTTTATGATACACACCAGATGTTCAAGAGTGAGTATGGAAAGAAAAAAGGAATGAGAAATATTTATGTAATAATTTTATTGATAAACTGTTGACATTATATTTTAGATGCATTTGATTAAATAAAATACATTATTAAAGTTAATTTTACCAACTTATTCTTACTATTTCAACGTCGCTACAAAAAGAATTAAAATTACACATAGGCAGCCTGCATCAGATGTTTGTTGAATGGCGTCGCTCTAAGCCCTAGGGCAGTGGCCTCTAGGATGGCTCGAGGATACGCGCTTCTAGGCGTCCATGGCCAAGTGTCATCCCCTTCCCTGGAGGCACGGCCTCAAGCCACGGGAACATGGCCATGTTGAGGGCAGTCAACTTCTGTGACTGGATTATGGAAGCTTGCAACTCTGTCTTGCTGGGAACCTCTGACTCTGATACAGCGAACTCCATGTGCATGGACTCACGTGGCAGCCCCTACCCGTAGCCCACACGGAATGGGATCCCGCCAACAACCCCCGAGAGGGCCGGCGGCCAATCCTTCTGCGAAGCTCAACGTGAAGGCTTGTCAACAACTTGACGGCAACAAGGACCCAGCAAAGCACGGCCCGGATTCCTGGCCCCCAGAGACAGTCATGGAATAAGCAGGTGTTGCTTGAAGCCAAGAAGATTTGGGATCATTTGTTATGCACCCCTACCCGACAGGGGTTCACGAGACCCTCTGGTTTCTGGTCTTTGGTTACCCTGTCTGGGTTTCAATTCTCCAGGCAAATAGTGGAGACACAGCCCTGAGTGGGAAGGAGCTGGTTCCCAGAGGGATGAGCTGACCCAGACCCCAGACGGGGTGCTGCCATTGGGTAGAGTGTGAGACATGCTGTGGCTTTGAGACAGGAAAGCAACCCTGCCTCCACTCTGGGCCACAAGCACCTCTGGGTTGTCTGGTGTTAGAGTTCTAAGAAGGTGATTAAACTCAATTATGTGCCCGACCCTTTCTGCCCTGTCAAAGCGCCCAGCTGGGCTCCTGACCTCGAGCCTCTTGCCTGCAGGCTGCAGAGTGTCACCACTCTGGGGTTCTCTCCTTGACCGTGGGGGCTCCGGCATCACCGTGGGTCAGGTTTAGCTTCATGGATGAGGGCGTGAGCAGAGTCCAAGGCCCACCTGGTCAGCACCAAGATGGGTTCTCAAGGCGATGAGGAGCCAGACAGGAGCGGGGATCCCAGGGACCTGCAGTTTGGGTCCACAACCAGG
This sequence comes from Taxidea taxus jeffersonii, assembly GCA_003697995.1. Classification (NCBI taxonomy): domain Eukaryota; kingdom Metazoa; phylum Chordata; class Mammalia; order Carnivora; family Mustelidae; genus Taxidea; species Taxidea taxus. The sequence goes on from ML111814.1 coordinate 40,046, forward strand.
ACTAGCAAAGACTTCCAGCCCAGCGGCTCACCAAGATCCCTCACCTGAAGTCACACAGGCCCTGCCCTGAAGGGCCGGATCCGTTTACCTGCAGGGTCCTCAGAGAATGGATGTGTGTGTGTGTGTGTGTGTGTGTGTGTGTGTGTATGTGCGTGCATGCGCACATACACACACGCTCAGACACCCAGGTTCCTCCCCATCCCTGAGTGACATTTAATGACACTCAAACCCAAGAGCATCCCCCGCACTTTCGGGATCAAGAATCTGGTCTCATGCTGCTAGTGAGAATGTAAAATGGTGCAGCCAATTGGGAAAACAGCCTGGTAGTTCCTCAAAAAGTGAAAATAAAGTTACCCCATGACCAGCATTTCCACTGCTGGGGATACATCTGAGAGGAATGAAGACATGCGTCCATGCAAAAGCTTCCCAGCACCATCCATAATAGCTAGCAGGTGGAAGCGACCCACGCGTCCACCAAGTGACGCATGCACAAGAAATGTGGTCTGTCCGTTCTATGCAATATTACTCATTGATAAGAGGCAGTGAGGTATCGATGCCCACTAGAACCTGGGTGCACCTTGATCATGAGCTCAGTGAAGGAAGCCGGTCGCAAGTCCCCATATCAGGCAATTCCGCTCATATCAGAGCGGAACAGCAAATCTATAGAGACCGCAAGTAGATCAGTGGTCGCCAGGGTCTGGGGAATGGAGGGAATCTGGAGAGATGAATAATTAAAAGTATGGCACTTCATTCGGGGTCAAGAAAATGTTTTAAGGTTGGTGATGGTTGCACAGCTTGGTGAATATACCAAAAACCACTGGTATGAGTCCGGGCTCTCTAGAGACACAGAACCAATAGGATATGTACAGAGAGAGAAAGAGAGATTTATTTTAAGAAATCTGCTTTGCTCAGTGAATGTAGATGTTAATCTCATCCCCAAAATACCCTCACAGACACACCCAGAATCATTTTTGAGCCCCTCTCTGGACGCGGTGGCCCAGCCAGGCTGACACGGAACACTGTGCGTCACAGCGCGAGGTTCTAAGCTGGGTGAGAGACGAGTGGTCCGTGAGCTGCAGGTCAGCACAGCTCTCATGAACAAGGAGCCTGGCCGCCGGTTCCCCCGCAGGTCCGGGCCACAGCATCGCGCGCCTGCAGAGGGCTTGGAAGTCCTGCAGGAGAAGATGCAGGCCCCGCACCGAGAGGGCGCACGGATTCAGCACCTGGGGGGACCTGGGCTGCCTCTGGCACCAGCATGCCGTGGCCGTGGGAGCACAGGTCCTGCCAGAAAGCCCACCTGTCTGCAAGACCAGCCAGGGAGGTGCCAAGGCCACAATGAGATCCAGATGGAAGGTCTATGTCAGCCGGGTGGGTGAAGACAATGCTGGGGCTCCAGGGAAGGAAAGAGCCGAGAAACCAAGGCATGGAACAAAAGGAACAGTAGCCCAGTTTGGGACACAGAAGAGAACAGAATATGCGCTTTTGTTTGTCACTCTTTCTTCTGCAGAGGTTTCGGGAAAAGCCCACGGAGGCAGCATCTTTCAAACTGTAAGTCACCAAGCAGGGGCGGGGGGGGGGCAGCGGGGTGCAACCCCTTCCCTTCATGCAGGGTGGGGTGGGGTCTGGTGAGCTGCGCAGGGCAGGCCGGCTCTGGTCCCGACCACACCCTAACCAGAGCTGTGCCTCTTGTCTCTCCTGCGACGTACCCACGCTCCTAAGGTCTGTAAAAGTGAGCGTGCACCCGGTTTTCAGTGTGTGACCTGCCACTGCTGGTACACAGGGATGGGGGCAGGGAGCTGAAGGAGCCCCCGGCTTCACAAGGTCATAGCTGGGAGCCCAGCAAAAGAGCATGCCCAGCTTCTAGTCCCAGAAAAGGGTGCCCCATCCCTGCAAATGCCCTGATCTGCAAGGTCCTTCCTCTTCTCTCCACACAGACACCCTGCTGCCCCGAGGAAGATGTCCCCAGAGACCTCACGCCTTGGGTGTTGGGTACAGCCCTGAGCTCGTGTATCCTCACCCAATCCACTAAGCTCTGGAACCCTGGCCCCAGCCCCACCGCAAACACCTCCACCCATCCTCCCTCCCTCTTTCCTTCCCAGACCTGCTCCCCATCCCCATGGCATCCTCCACCCAAACTTGGCCCCTTCCAGGCACCCTCTCTCTGGGCCCCTTCAGGCTACGCCCCCATCCCTGCTCATCTGCACCCAGGACCTTCTCTTCCGCTCCTGAAGGCACCTCGAGCCTTTGCCGCCACCCACCCCCTCTCTCTACAGCTCCCTCAGGCTCTGTGGTTTTGCCAGAAAAAATAAGTAACCATTGCTTTCCCGACGACCAGCTCTATGCCAGGTGGCGGCTGGTTCTCGTCCCCCACCGCCAGCATCCTGGCTCCCCATCCCGCCGCCCCTTCCTGCCTAACTCTCTGCTGCTGCCTCCTCTCCCTGTTCCTGGCTGCTGGCTGCGATGCTACGTGCTGATGGTCTGCACCCTCGGGGTCACCTCGCTAATCACGGCTCCCCTACCCGTGGGCGCGATCTCTACCCAGGCTTGTCCCTCAATATCGAAGCCCCACTTCCGACAGCCTGAGGGATCTCTGCCCAGGATCAGCTGAGCTTCCCTAACATGCTCCTCCTGCCAGCTTCATGGCTATCAAGCCCAAAACATGGGCACCACATCTCAACCTCTCTTTTCCTCACACCTTCCGTACCAACTAATCATCAAGACCTGTGTCATGTGCTACCAGGACGTATCACCATTAACCCTAACCTCCCTTCCCCGAGGGTGCTAGAATTTGGTTCAGAATTTGGTACATACAACAGAAAACCTCCCAACAACGAAACTAAATGTGAGTATTCCTTCTCTCACATAAAATCAACTTAGAGATTTCGTCTCCGGCAGAAATTCTGACTTAGTCTCTGGCATTAAAAGCCTGGGGTTCCCGCCAGAGGCTTATTCCGGTGACTGGCATCATGACCCCATGCATGTTAGGGGCCAGGCTCCTCCACCATCCTGAGTGCCTTATAGTCCAAAAGAGCTGCTTCAGCTCCAGGCATCACATTCACATTCCAGATGACAGAAGAGAAGAGCATGTTCTCCATCTTTTAAAAAATAGTTCCCAGGGACGCCTGGGTGGCTCAGTTGGTTAAGCGGCTGCCTTCGGCTCAGGTCATGATCCCAGCGTCCTGGGATCGAGTCCCACATCAGGCTCCTTGCTCGGCAGGGAGCCTGCTTCTCCCTCTGCCTCTGCCTACCACTCTGTCTGCCTGTGCTCGCTCTCGCGCTCTCTCTCTGACAAATAAATAAATAAATAAATAAAATCTTTAAAAGATAGTTCCCAGACATTTCACACACCGCCTTGTTGTCCAGAACCTGACTGCAACGGGAGTTTAAAAATGTGTCTCTCTCACTGATGCCCCAAACCGAACCAGGGTTTGTTCCTGTAGAAGGGGACAGAGACTAGATGGAGGGGAGCAACCAGCCATTGTGACCACACCAAAGTACTTTTCTCCAACTGAGCCCCAAAATGAAGCAGTCAGCTCACACTTGAGGATCCTGCTGTATTTAAAAGGAGAGAGAGAGAGAAAGAAAACGAGATTAGAGCTGCAGGTAGCTGGCGTGTGTCTCCGCGGAGCTGAAGGCACAAAGCTACACGGGGCATCTCATCGGGGACAGGGCGCCCGCCCGGGCAGAGCAGAGACGAGCAGGCAGAACGGTCTCCCCGCCGCCCCCCGCCTCTCTCTCCCTCCGCCCTGTCCCACTGGGTGGGACTTCACCGAGCCTTGCTGGGACCACACTGCCTCTGCTCCGCGCCCCCTGCCCCGTGCCCTCCACACGAGCTCTTCCCCCCTCACTCCCTGCAGCCTCTCCCGATCCCACACCAAGCCCCTTCCCTGGATCCTCCCTCGCTCTCTCTAGCCCTAGTCCGTGGGAGCACCGGTCCTGCTTTATGAGTCCATTTACCCCTGACTGGCCTTCTCCCCGAGGCTACTCTTCACACACACGCACACACACACTCCACGGTGAGTGCTGCACAGCCTTCTGTTTGTAGACGCCTCTAAAACACGGTGGACAGTTTGGGGGCCTGCGTTCTTGCGGGATTTATGTGAGTGAGTTTGGCTGGGGTCTCAGGCTGTTTCTTGCTTTTGCCATCCAGCCTGATGTTATTAAGACCTGTTGCCGTGTGTACACACGTCCTGGGGCCTCTAGCTGCTCCCGGAGCCTGACACGGCGTGTGTGGCTCCCCCGGGATTGCACCAGAGAAACAGAATGGCACGGGGTGCATACAGATCTGTGAAGAGGGTTATTGCAGGGACGTGGCCCGCCAGTCCTGGGGGCTGGGCTGGGCAAGGCTGAAGTCCGCAGAGCGGGCCCCAGGAAGCACAGGCTGGACCTCGTGGGCCAGCTGAGGCTGCTGTCCACAAGCAGGATCTCTTCAGCTGATGGACTCAGGGCTACTCAGATCCTCCAGGACAATCTTCCTTGCTGAATGAGTACAGACCTTAATCACAGCTGCAGAATTCTCTGACATCTGTCGCCCACTGACCTTCCTGGGGTCTGCCCCACATCCTGCCACCCCCTCCCCTGGAGAGGACCCCCAGAGGCCGCCACCTTCCTTCCCACTGCCTAAGAAGTCTGTGATGAACATCTTCGCACAACTTGCCCCAAGAATCGTGGTGGGAGTTTCTCTCGGATCCACGTGTGGGAGGAGGACTGCTGGGCCACCGGCACGCCTGCACTCATGTGTCCTGGACTCCGATGCCCGCACCAGCCTGCGCTCCCCCAACCCCAGGGAAGGAGGGTTCCAGCTGCAGGCACAAAGGGCATCCTCCAGCCTTCAAAGGCTTGCAAGGCTGATGCCTGTCGCGTGATCATTTTAATGGGTGCAAAGTGAGAGCATTTTTCTCAATTTGCAATTCTTTAATTACAAGTTTAAACAACTCTATTCTTGTAAGTCTCTGAGGTTTGTTCTTCTGTAAATTACCTCTTTGTACACTTAGCTCGTTTTTCTACTGGGATTCTTGATTTCTTCTGTAAATTTCAATGTTTCCTTGTGTAACTTATTTTAGGCATGATATAGACCTTCTCCCAATAAGCACTGAACAGAACTTCATCGTGGTACCATTAAATTCATCCAGTTTATTGTCTTATAGTATCTAGGGATTTTATCCAACAGGCCCTTCTCCACCTCTGTGTTACAAAGATATCCATTCACATTCTCTTCTGTTATTTCTAGGAGGTAATAGTTTGTTGTATGTTATATCTCTATGTGTATGGGGTCCCTTTCTGGGCTCTTTTGACTCCATTGGCTATTTTCCTTCAAATATACCGTATTTTTTCCCATTACTTCATGTTTCCAGAATACCCTGATACCTAGTGGGACAAGTCCTCCTCTTTCTCTTCTTCGAAGTCTTCAGAGATCACCAACAAATTTTGTGGTAAGTTTATCAAGTCCCTTAAAATCATCAACTCCAGGTGTAAGTGGGCTTATGCTGGATTTATGGCTTAATTTAGGAGGAGACATCGTCTTGAACCACTGGTATGCCATCCCAGAGCATGGATTGTTTCCCATTTATTTCCACCAACTTCTAGGTCCCCCACTAGAGTTTTAAGTGATTATCTTGAAATTTCATATAGTCTCAGATGGTTCCTACACACTTTCTAGTTTTTGTTATTATAGAGGATAATATATTTTATTTCCTGGTTGATAATTTCTAGAGTGGAGAAATGCTGTTCATTTTGTGACTTAATCGGGTAACCACCAACATTGCTAAGGCTTATCATACTTTTTTGCTGACTCTCCTGTTTTGTTTTGTTTTGTTTTTGCAAGGTGATCTCATAATTTGCAAACACCAGCCTCGCGAAGGTATTCATGTGTCTGCCTCCTTGGAGAAGGCAGAGTCATGCACGCCCCACGCCTCATCGCCCCGGCACCAAAGCAAAGAGCAAAGATGTTTGCTTGTAGTTCCTGCACATGTAAATGGGTGATAAGTCATGAAAACAATGTGCTGAAGAAACTGAGGTCACTCAGAAGTGGGAAGTTCAGGCAAATTGGGTTGAGGAAAACACACATGTCTAATCGACTGTCATGGGTGTCTCATTGAATCTGATTCACAGCTCACGTCTCTGGGGCCCTATTATCAAAGACAAATCGTAGTCGAATCCACAGGCATAAAGACAGAGTGGGCAGGTGAGTAAAAGGAAAAGGGGAAGAAATTAAGTAGCAAGAACGCAACTTTTGCCAGAATTGAGGTGAGTGGTGGACGTCAGTTGCCACAGTCAGCCTGAGCGGCACCGGGCATTCACATGCTTCTACTCAACATCTGCTTGGGTTTCTCCTTCATGTCTCCTCCCCAGAAGCACAAGACTGGCCTCGGAATCTGTAGACTTTGTAGTAAAGTACATTGTCCTTCCCAGTATGGATGGGCTCATCCAGCTCTTTGAGGGCCCGAATAAAACACAAAAAGTTGAAGAAAGGAAGGCCTACTGGCTTTGACTGCCTAAGCTCCGTCCCACCAAGATGGTAGAGGCCCTCAGTCCAGAGCAACTGGAAGGTCCCCATCTCAAGAAGAAGAAAACCCCACTCCCTGCAGATTTTTGGTAACTCTTCTGGAATGACATTTTTCTTTATGCTGAACTGCCAGTGTCTGGTGGGGGAGGGGCAGAAGGCTGCTCAGGTAACCCGAGACTCCTGACAGAGTGGGGACACCCAGGTGCTGCTCAGAACTGGCCTTGTCACTCGGTGTGATTTCCTACTTGCCGGCAGGGACGTGGGTCCTTGGGGAGGTGGTGATGGGGACCAGGACTCTTCTGCCAGGGCTGTGGAGGAGAGGTCAACTGACACCCTGCTGTGCTGAGCAGAACATGTGGCACTCAGAAAGCCCCGAGGAAACCTATGTGTCACCCCCGCCTTCCCACTGCCGGCACCCAGCCCAGGGCTCCGCACACAGGAGATGGCTGGCAAATATTTGTTGAATAAATAAGGTTATTGATGTTTCTCCCTTGCCAGACAAGACCTGGTATTTGGGGAGCCTGTTTGTTTTTCCAGATAAAACAGTGTCTAGTTGTGAAGTTGGAGAAGCTCCTCTGGGCTGTGGTTCTCGACCCTGGCCGCACAGGGGAGCCTCCGAAATGCTGAAGCCCAGACCTCGTCCAGGCCCACAAAGTCAGGTTCTCCAGGGGCAGGTACGTTTTAAAGGCTCCTGAGTGGCTCTGAGGTGTGCTCTGAGCGCTGCCACTGTGCAGGTGGAGGAAACCGGGCTCAGGCAGGGCAAGGACTTGCCAGCAGGAGGCTGGAGTGGGGTCTCCGGTCCTGACTCCTGGTCGAGTGCTCTTCGGCAGTTTGCGCGTGCTGCCCTTGCAGAGCCGAGGGGAGTTCACAGAAGTCACCCCAGCAGACAGCGGCTCGCAGTCTTCCTTCCCAGTCAGCTTCTCTGGCCTCTGCCCAGCGGACGTGACCCTAGGAGTTAGGCACCCAGGCAACTGAAAGCTTGTCCCCACGGCCCGTGGAGCCCTCCGAAAGCCCCCCACACAGAGGGGCAACAAATGAGTTAAAACCTTGCGGGCCTCAGCGTCAGACAGACAGCAGCCCTTGGCAGCCCTGTGCGCGTCCGCACCCAGAGGGCGCAGGGGCACCCCCCCCCCCCCGCCCCGGCGCAGCTAGACAAGAACACCGCACAAGAGCTGTGTCCGCCAGCCTCGGCTTCTTCATCCCCCGATGCAGGATGCTGATTTCCAACCATGATTCCATGAAGATGCGTCGTGGACGCAGAGCTGGAAACTGGCCCAGAGCCCTTTATGTGCAACTGTGCGATGTCGACTGGGGCCAAAAGGCTGTGGGTGTCTCGGGAGTCCTTTCTGTTTTCTGTGCCTCAGTGGAGTTTGCAAAGAAGGAAGCAGGTGGCAGAGATGAGGCAGGGAGGAGGGAACCTGCTAGCGCCCCACCTGTCTGCTGTGTGACCTGCTCGTGTCCACACTTCTCTGTACCTCGGGGTCCTCAGGGTCAGGACTGCCTGGGGCTGCCGACCTGTTAAATATGTTAAATATGTTCATACGTAAAGTGATTAAGCAGAGCGCCAGGCACCGGGTGTGTCCCTGCTGAACGTGAGCTGCGACCATGGGTGGCCCTGGTCGCTCCTCAGCCCTTTCTGCCTCACTTCCTCTTCCCGCTAGGAAGTCAAGCCCCAGTGGTAGTTGGTACAGCACGGGGACCGGCGTTCTTCACAGAATCGTTTATTTGTCCCACGAGGGCGGATTGGACGCTGCCGTGCCCTGCACGCGTTGGAGGAGCTGTGGGAGTAGGGGTGAAGCAGGATGCATGGAGGGAGGGGGCTGGCTCCCAGGGAGCGGCTTAGTGCCATGTCCCCAGTTCCTGCAGGGGAGAAGCAGTGAGCTGTGAGTCCTCCCGTGGGACCGGGCGGAGCCTGCCGCCCCAGCTGAGAACATCAGATCCGAGCCCCTTCCCACACCAGCGGGCGATGATTCCTGTACCAGAGGTCCTCCCAGACCAGTTACCAGCGGGCTCCATCCGGGGATCTCACGCAGGACAGTTCATTTCCGTGTGATTTGGTGAAATTAAACTCACTAGATATTCATTGCAGATTTACTACCTTCACTTTCTGCCACCACAAGAGGAGAAAAGTTTCCATATGATGCAGTCCTGGGGCGCCTGGGTGACTCAAGTCAGTTAGCATCTGCCTTTGGCTCAGGTCATGATCTCGGGGTCCCGGGATGGAGCCCCACATCGGGCTCCCTGCTCCGCGGGGAGTCTGCTTCTCCCTCTCCCTCTGTGCGCTCTCTCTCTCTCTCACTTTCTCTCTCTCAGATGAATAAAACCTAAAAAAAAAAAAAGAATGAAGCGTCTTTACCTGCAAGGGCTCCCCGTGGCACACAGGAGGCCAGGAAGCATTTTAGCACCACCGAATTGTGTGCACGGTCAGAAGCACGTCAGTAAGAGCGCGCTGCTGCGGTATAAATAAGAACAGTAGGAAGGTAGCGGGAGAGCAGGGTCACCGGCGGGGTTTGCGAAGCCTCACATGGGAGGCGTGATGTGAGCCAGACGGAGAGGGAACCGGCCTCTGACAGTTGGAGAAGTGGGCGGACCTGCCGTCAGTTCCTGTCCGTGGCCAAGGACAGAGAGCCGCGGAGGAAACACCGTCAGGATGCCATCGTGTTATTTCTGCACATGCCCCGATGTCGGGAGAGGAAGGACCGGGCAGTAAGCGCCCCCTCGGTGAGGCCCGCTCTGGAAGCCCCACAGGAAACAGGGCAGACGCCCCCCCCCATCTTGTTTTCTCAGGGATCTGGGAAGAGGAACCAGCTAGTGTAGGGCATGCAGATGGCGTCTACTCGAGGCCTTGCCTGCTGGCCAGCGCCCCATCCATTCCCAATGCCTCAGAGGAAAACAAAGTCAGCAGCAGGACACAAGAAAGGATGGGAGCGGGGGCAGGGAGGACAGGACCCTCGTGCACTGTCGGTGGGCAGCAAACAGGTGCATCCACCTGGAGAACAGTGCGGGCTCCTCAGGGTATGACAGAGAAATGCCACCCGATCCACATATGGGAGGAGAGGGGAAGCCACGCGGCCGTGGGAAAGGAGAAATCCTGCCCTCTGCCGCACCTTGGCTGGGCCCTGAGGCGTGATGCTGGTGAGAGAAGGAGGCGGAGAGATGTCGCTGTCTGACCGCACTTAGATGCACAATCAAAACAACACAGAGAACGCCCTGGTCGCCCTGGTCGTGGCTGGAGGCTGGGGGGCGCGGGGGGGGGGCGGGGAAAGGGTCAAAAACCACAAACCTTTGAGGACTACTTAACAGTTCCTAAGTTGGTGAAAAACAAACCTTTTGCCTGGAGGGCACCTCCGTCCCCTCCAGGACCCCTGCCCTCCCCAGACCACCTGGGCTCTCCTCGGCTGGGCCCCACCTTCAGTGACATGGGGACTTCGTTGCTCTGTACGACCCCTCGCCCATCCAGTCCCACCTTGCTCGTACTGCTAACCCTCGCCGAGATGGTCCCAGTGTTCCCCTCTCCCCGCCCAGGGACCCCCACCACACTGGCCTGGCCCTCCGCTCCTCACCCTCACGTCTCATGGTCCCCACCCTGAGGCTCAGATCCCGATGCAGCCGTGTCTGCGTGGGGACGTAACTGGACTGGGGCTGCCCTCAGTCCCACCCTCGCTGTCCCCGCCAGGCAGGCAAGTGTAAGCGCCTCCACGGCTGCACCATAGAGACTCGCGGCTCTGGGTGTCCTCCCCTCACAGCCCCAGAAAAGCCCCGGCTCCCGGGGACAGTGGTCAGCCTGCTCATTTCACACCCACCGAACGGGGCACCTAGCAAGCCTCCTGGTACTTGAGAGAGGCTCGAAGTGATTTCTCAGGAAAAAATGACGGATGTCCAAGAAAAGCTATAGATCATTCCTTTTAGACAATCCTAAAAACTCTAGGCAGCACTACGTGTTTAATATTAACATTTTTAAAAAGATTATTTATCTATTTATTTGACATGAGAGAGAGAGACAGAGAGGAGAACACAAGTAGGGGGAGCACCAGGCAGAGGGAGAGGGAGAAGCAGATGCCCCACTGAGCAGGGAAGCCCATGCGGGGCTCGATCTCAGGACCCTGAGACCAGGACCTGAGCCGAAGGCAGACGCTTAACTCACTGAGCCACCCAGGAGTCCCTAATATTAACATTTTAATGTTTACTTCAATAAAACGGTCAGTGCTTTGCATCTGGGGCACTTCCAAATTGTCCAAGAGAACGAATTTTGGGGAGAGCCTCTCATGTGGCACAGAGGCCCCCATCGGATTTTGTATTCTGCACTGGGAGGGAAATGACGATCAAGACGGACTCTCCTGGCAGCTCTAGAGTTTTCCAGGCTGATGGCCAGGGACTGTGGTGGTGGCTTGTCCTGGAATGCAGAGAGGATGCTGTCTGGGGCCTGTGGGACCACCTCGAGCCTCCCTGAGTTGGGACAGGCTGCCCCTAGCACAAGGACAAGCCCACCGGCCCCGGCTGGCCCATCCCAGCTGTCACTTGGCTCTCTCCCAACTCACTGATTGCCGGCCCAGGGTCACGTTAGTCCTGACCAGCTTAACAGGCTGAAAAACCAGGCTGCAAATGGCCTCATCAGGTAGCTCTGTGTCTTGCCTTCTTGAGACATGGTGGCTCAGCCCCAGAGTGGGGATGGGGTCTTCTGGAAACAACCCTCTCCTTCCCCCACTTCTCGGCAGGCCCCAGGAACCTGCCCACACCTTCGCACTGGGGCCTTCTGAGAGGGGAGAGGCCTGTCCCCGTGGGGGCCTAGTGCCTGCGTCACTGAGCGCAACAGGGGACAGCCAGGGGCACCGGGAAGAGACAAGTCCCCACTCTCGCCTCTCCAGCTGTCTGAATCCCCTGAAGCCGGAGGATCATCGCTTCCCACTTTCATCCCCTCTTTGGGGAGCCCGCCTCCCCAGCCCCCGGGGCTTTGGAACACTAGCTCCAGCTGAACACAAAACCTGCTGCCAAGTCCAAGGGCCTTCTGCTCCCACAGGGAGGCTCTCCTCTCCAGTCTGAGCTCCCTGGGCTGGAGCGTGCCTGGTCCCTGGAAGGGGACACAGCCCACCAGGGTGCATTTCCTGGCCCAGAGTGGCTGGGTGAGTCAGCACCCAGAGCTGCAACATGATCCCAGCCCCCGGCCACCTCCTTCGTTTCATCTGCTGCAGGCTCTGGGTCCCTGCGAGCTGGCTGTTTAGCTGCCAACGGCCCTGGGCAAGACAAGCTGTTTTTCTAAGCGCTTGTGACATTCTGGGCCCAGAGGAGAGAGGACGCCACCCGCCGCGCCCCCCAACTGCAGCACCGCCCACGACACTCTGCAGAGCAATGGGCGAGGCGGTCCCTCCAGCAAAGCCTCTGGAAGTCCAATTTCCCAGGGAATCGCGCCTTGGCTCAGGCCCCCATGGAGACAAATTGAAGAGGCAAAACCCAACCTGTCACCCAACAGCTCTGGGGACCCCACTGTCCCCCCAACCCTGAGATGGGTGCCATGCATGATGGACAGGGCTGTCTGCAGAGAGGGTCCTGGCAGGTGAGTGCTCAGGCCTCATGCGTACCCCACAGTGTCTGGCAGAGACCCCCAGCAGACTGCGTCCCTTCAGGGCTGTGTGAGGGGATCCGGTAGCCCCCTGAAATCAGCTGCCAAGGGCTCTGGAGTCATTCATTTTCTCAAGAGACCGTGTTGCTTCCCAGGAAATCAGGTTTCCATGGACATGCCCCAAACACAGAGAAGGTCCTTGGGAAGGAAAGGGGTCCTAGTGACCCCTCAGCAGTGAGGGGCAGGGATGCCAGGCCAGAAGGGCAGAGAGAGGGTGCAGGCCATGTTCTCAGGTTGCAAAGTGGGGAGAGAAAGAAGGCTGTGTACCTCTTTAGGACGAAAAGAGCAAGGCGTCCTACTAGGGTGGTGGGAGGGAGCTGGGGGGTTGCATGGGGGGCGGGAGGGGGCCCGCTTGATGAATAATACTGCAAGGACAGGGGGGCTGTGGAGGCCCCCCTACTGGGGCTGCTGCCCACTCCCTCTGACTTCCTTCCAGCCGCCAGCCCTGGAGCTGAGGTCCCTCCCATCTTCCCTCAACAGCCTCACCTTGGGGGCTCATTTCATTCTGTGGGGATCCAGCCCCAGGCTACAATCCTACCTGTGAGCTCTCAGACCCGGCCCTAGAGATGGTGAGGCTTTGCCCGCGGGCCCCCGGCGGGGAGCTGCCCCCACACCTGGCCAGGTAGGGAGCAGGTGCGTTGGTTTCCTGGAGGGCCCTGAAGTCTGGGGCTGACACCCCTAAGCAGACGTGCTGACTCCGGAGCTGAATTCCCAGGTGCCGCTGCTCACCGGGCAGGTTCTCCACACCCTCTCACCACCTGTCCGCCCCTCCCCCTCCCCCAGCCTCCCCAAGAGTCCGAGTCTGCGAAGAGGCAAGAGCCACTGGTCTGGGCCTCCTTGGCAACTGGTGGTCACCTGAGACGCCCCCAACAAAGGGAACCACGGGAGTGGAGACCTCCTCTGGCCTCCCACGATGACCACGAGGGGAGCGGGGCCCGACTGTCGCCTCTGGTTTGGCTCCTGGACCTAATCGACATCCTGCTGCCTGACTTGTTTTCTTTCTTTTTTTATTTTTTTTTAAAGATTTTATTTATTTATTTGTCAGAGAGAGCGGGAGCGAGCACAGGCAGACAGAGGCAGGCAGAGGCAGAGGGAGAAGCAGGCTCCCTGCCGAGCAAGGAGCCCGATGTGGGACTCGATCCCAGGACGCTCGGATCATGACCTGAGCCGAAGGCAGCCGCTTAACCCACTGAGCCACCCAGGCGTCCCCTGACTTGTTTTCTTGATCATTGGGGGGCCCCCAAACTCCCCCTGTGGGGTGACGATGCTGGGAAGGAGTTGACTGGGAGCCAGCTCGGGACGGAGCACGGGGGCCCCAGCTGACTGTCCCCAGGCTGAGCCACGGTGAAGGCCCCGGGGACGGAGCCTCCCGGGCAAGGTCACCCCTGCTGCCAGCTCCAGGCCTCCCTGCGGGGCCCCCCACGAGCCGTGTGCCTCACCCGCTGGGCGCGAGGATGGTGCGTCTTCCCTCGCACACCGGACCGGCCCCCGCGTCGACTCTGTTCCACCACTGCTGTGCTTCCAGGGCCTGGCCTGGCCGGTAGGCACGGGCTCATGGAGGGAGGGACGCAGGCAGGGAGAATGAATGAGGCTCTAACCTCCCTAAGAGATACCCCCAGATCCACGTCCTGCATGGCTCATGCTGTCCAACCCCAACGCCAGCAATCAAGTGACTCAGCCAGCGGAAGGGCGGCCCCCGTTCTGCCAACCCTTCTGTCAACTCTTCGCTGTGTACTCACCTCCTGTCAACGGAGCCACAGCGTGACCGGTCTGGGCAAGCCCGGGCCCCACGGAAGAGAAGCTTCTCCTCTCTCGGGACTTAGCTGTCCTCAGCGGCCACGCTGGGAGCAAGCCCAGGCCTCACAGAGGGGCCACACGACGTGTTCCGGCCAATGGCCCCACCTGAGGTCAGAGCTAACAGCTGGCGTCGGCCACTGCCCGGCGAGGACACCGGACACCGGCCCCAGTCACCGCCCAAGCGCCGTCAGGCAAGAGGTCCCAAGAGCCAGCAAGGGCGGGCAAGAGGGGCGAGCCTATGAACAAGTAACGTCACTGCTTCCCTGAGACCCACTAGGTCCCAGGACAATTAGCCGATCCGCAGTAAACTGAACCAGAGTCGCCGGGAAGGGTCCCGGAGCTGCGGGAGCCGCTCGTCCTCCTCAAGCCCGGGTGCGGCTCGCGGAAGCGCAGGTAAGTCGCACTTCCCGGCGCGGCGCAGGCCTCTTTCTCATCCCTGTGAATCTTCCGGAGATCCCGCCACCAGTCCGCGCCAGGGCAGAAGCAAGCTAGAGCATTTAAGGGGTCTTTGAATTTTAAAAAGCCCATTCGCAGCCCAAAGTCCTCCCGGAGCCTGTTGCATTTGCTCATTAATGCAGCGGTTCCGCCAGGATCGTTCTTGGAGCGACATAAACCTGTTTGCTCAAGGGCCCAGAGTTTGAGCGTGAGCAGGTTGCTTTAATAATTAATGATTGAATGACTTCAACAGAGAATATAAGTCAGAGCAAAGCACAAGAGAAATGCCTGAATGCAAGTGAGGGAGGTTGGCCGCATGGCGATGGAGAAGATGCCCTCACATCCAGCGGGCCAGAGGACAGTCCCCTCACACTCCGTACAGAGGCTCAGAGGGTGTCAGCCAAGAGCGGGTGACGGGCGAGGAGCAGTTCCATGTCCGACAAGGGAGTTCTTTGCATGTCAACGGGAGCCCCTCCCAACGGTGAAGGTTCCAGAGCACAGACTCTGGGCCTTGGGTATAAACATGCTCCTAGACCACAATGTCGCTTTGTGTTGCCAGAAAAACAAAACCAAAACAGGGCCAGGGGCAGCTGTTAACAGGCACCTGATGTCTCCATGCGGACTCTTTCCCCAGATCCTGAGGCGGGACGAGCGCAATGGGCGTTTACTTGGGTGGGGATAACCAAGACTGTCTGAAACATGTTTGTAGCGTTATTATGCCTCAGGACCTCCCAGGCTTGCACAACACACCCGTGGACGGACAGCATCTGTCCCTCCTGGAAGGCAGATCTAAGACAGATTTGCAACCTGAGAGCAACCCACTATATTCATAAACAGAGCATTTCTTCCTGGGCATCTCAACACGGGTGGGAGCTCAATTCAAGTAAGATTTCTTTTATCCTTTTTTACAAAATTGGACCTCAGAGGCACACAATTGAGGTCTGTGCATAATCCTAGATCCAGGTTACAATATCAGTGCTGGTCCACGCATGGTCCCCTTCATGTCCGTCCATCTGTCTGCATTATACATGAGAACCCTGAACTCAGCAGCCAGTCCAAAGCTGAGACCACAGATAACTAATACCTTCATGGGCACTCTTTTCATCATCACTCTGCCTCTTACCCAGAAGCAGCCACAGCTTGGAAATTGGGGCCCATCATTGCTTTGCTTTAAGAAAAAAACTATTATGACATATACATGGAGGCATAAACATATTTTGTCCAGCTGTATATTTTTTTTAATTTTTTTTTATTTGATAGAGGTCACAAGTAGGCAGAGAGGCAGAGAGAGAGGAAGAAGCAGGCTCCCCACTGAGCAAAGAGCCCAATGTGGGGCTCGATCCCAGGACCCTGGAATCATGACCTGAGCCGAAGGCAGAGGCTTTAACCCACTGAGCCACCCAGGCGCCCCCCAGAGCTGTGCATTTTTAAAACTACATTAAAAGGATCTCAAAAATTGCTATATGAAACAGATATCATGCCATATGACCCTGTGAAACAGGCTTTCTCATCCACATTCCCAATGAGACAAGCACGTTTTTAACACGGCTGTGCTTTATTCCTCTTTGCCGCTATAGATCTAGTACTGTATTATGCGAACAAACTCCAATTTTTACAGGTATTGGGACATTTCCAGTTTTGCGTTAGAAACAGCGGTGCTATCCACGCTCTCTCTCATAACTTCTTCTATGCACCGGCGTTTTTCTCAGCTCTATACCTAGAAACGGAATTGCCGGGCTGTAAGGTCTGCCAGGTTCAAATTGACAACACTGATTTCCAAAGTGGCCGTAGCAATCTACAGCCTCACCAGAACACATAAAATGCAATCTTTTCAAAACAATTCTTGGAGTATAGTTGACACAAAATGTTACATTCGTTTCACGTCTACAACAGAATCACCGTGGGAACAAAACACACTGTTGATCTACTTCCTCTCCGAGACTTGGTGCCATCAGACTTCATGACTGTGCCCATCAAATACGGGGTGTGATGGCAATGGTCACGTGACTGGCATGTCTCTGACTTCTAATGAAGTTTATCATCTCCTCTGAAACTCCTGTCTCCTTGTATTTCCTCTTCTTTGAAATGCCTATTTATGTCTTTTATCCATTTTTCAAAGTCACTTGTCTTTTCTTATTCATTTGTGGAAGCTCAAAGCACAGTTAACTTCTTCTGTATGGCGCGGGGTAGGGAATCCCATTTTCCTGCCTTCTGTATAGGCAAAGGAGAACCAACCTTCCCAGCTCCATTTACTGAACAATCTCCCTTCAGCCAATCGTGTTTCACCTCATTTCTGCCGCGTAGTGACTGGTTGTGCGTCTACGATTCTCTACTGTGTCCCGTTGGTTGACTTCTTACGCTCAGCCCAACAGCTCACTGCTTTGTTACTACGAATCGCTGTACGCGGTAAGACCTGGCATCCGCTAGTCACATCCTCGTCCCCTCCTTCTTCTTGAGAATATTCATGGCTCTTCTCAGTCCCTCATCTTCATTATACATGTCAGAATTCAAGTGTCACGCTCACAAAAACCTGCTGTGATTCTAAATGGAATGACATTGAGCCTAGAGATCTCTTTGGAGACAGTTTATATCTTTATGCTACTCAGTTTACCTACTCATGAAAGGAGATGTGTGTACACGTATCCGGTCCTCCTTTACTGTTTTTGAGGGTAGGAGCTTTCTGTGTAGGAGTTTTACAGATGACTTCTTGAATTTGTTCCAGAGTAATTTACAGATTTTTTTCCTTTCTTTTTGATAGATACTTTTCCATTATAATTTTTGTTACTGATCATTATAAATCAATTTTATCATCAGCCACCTTCATAACATGTATGTTTCTAATAATCTATAGACGTGTTATTTCTGCAAATGCTGATAAACTTTCCTGTTTTTCTATCCTATGCTACTAATTCCTTTGTCCATATAATGTGAAAAAGGAACATGAGATAAAGGTTGTCCTTGTCTTGTTGCTGATTTTAAGGTGGTTGCTTTCGGTATTTCACTAGTAGAATGATTCAATTTGTCTATTTTTAGGCATCTTTTACCAGGTCAAAACCATTTGGTACTGCTCGCAGTGTCCTTAGAAAGTTTTCCCTTTTTGTCAGGAATGCTTAATGCCTTTTCTACACTTAGGAACATTATTTCTCTTTCAAAACGATGACAGCTTCAGACTTTCTAATATTAAATCTTCCTTGCAACCCAATTCTTAGTTATTGGTCATTTCCACTTTCATATACCCTGGGGTCCGGTTTGCTGTGCTGTTAGGGGTCCACCTTTGTGAGGGAGGTGGGCCTGCCATTCGGCCATCGTGCTCTATCCTTGTTTAGTTTGGTTTCAAGGTCACACCTGTCTCCTAAAATGAGCGAAGGACAATTATCTCAAATAAATTTTCTATCTCCGCTAGTTGACCTCCTCAGGTTGACCTGGCCATCCCAGGGAGTATGCCAGGAAGGAGCTCCAGAAGCGCAAGGAGCATTTTACACGGTATTAAGGTATGAACACACATCTGTTTTATAAAATCTGCCTATGTCATCAGGCAGCACTCATGGAGTTGCCTGATAAAAACTATGTAAACAGAGTTTCAATTAAGTTAAAGTTCGGGAGGGAAAAAAAAAATGCCTATCTGTTTCTCAACCCTGGCTGCAAATTAGAATGAGTTTAAAAACAAAACTATGACGGGCACACACAGGCCAGTTAAATGAGAATCTCCTAAGTTGGGGCCAGTATTTATTAAAAGCCCCCTAAAAGTGAGTCTAATCTGCAGCCAGAATTTGAAATAGTGGCACAGAAGAATCTGAATTTTTCTTTCCATAAAGTGGTCTCAAAGATTCCCATCTTGTCAACGGCTCAGTCCATCAGTGTCCCCGCCGGTCCTGCCGACGGCTGACCTGCTTTGTGCGCTGACGAGTGTGCTGATCACAACAGACACTCGGTAACACAGTCAGACTGTGGCTCATTTATTCAACGAAATCTCTGCAGCCACCAGAAGAAAGTTCTACAAGATGTTAGTGATCAAGAGTTCATGCAGAACAACACAGCAGGTGCTGTCATAACATTTCATAAAAT
>ML111814.1:63464-88174 GCA_003697995.1 Taxidea taxus jeffersonii
GCATTCCTGGACCTCTGCCCTCGAGCCTGCGTTCCCCTGGGATTCCACATAGGGCCTCGGGCCATTGGTGTCTCCCAGCTCAGCCCCCTCCTGCTTTCCACTTCCTGTGCATCTGTGAGTCCATGTCTCTCCCCTCTCACAGCCGCCTCCTGGGGCAGGACCTCCCCAGTCTGTCCTGCGTGACCACACTGACCCCCAAGATGCCAGGCCTGCTCAGGAGCCTGCCGCACTTGGGCCCAGGTCAGCAAACATCGGTGATCATTTCAACCGCCCACCTGACCGTGCCGGCTCCCTGCTCCAAGCCCCTCCAAGTCCCTCCCTGCTTCCCTATTGCCTGTGGCCACATTTCTTCAGGCCGGACCTTAGCACGGTATTCCCCGGAGATGCTCCCAGCAGAAATTCGGTAGAGCACAGCTGCTGTGGGGCAGCACCCTGTCTGCTCTTCCCGGGACCCAGGGCGCCCGTGAGCACGTTCCGGGCTCCGCATCTCCCTCCCCTCCTCACCTGCATCCCCTCCCCCCCCCACCCACCCCCTCCCAGCAGCCCCCAACAGCCCCTCAAGCCAGGAGGCTTTCTCCAGCCCTGCCAACTGACCCCAGCACTGGGCCGGCCGGACGCCCAAAGCTTACCACGGCCCTGATTGAACGCAACTGGAGAAGACAGCCCGCCTGGGGCAGAGCGGGCCTTCCCGCCGCTCCACCCTCCTCCCTCGGAGCTGGAAGCAGTTCCACACGCAGCACTGTCACACTAAAAATCTCTCCGTTCTCACGGGTGACAACACCATAGAATGACCTTCAGTCTAAGCTGAAACGCACGGACACCCTCAAAATTCATTCTAGAACATCACCAGCTGTCACGGCCATCATCCTGCGAGACTCGCATGCCCCGTAGAAATATTTTCCAGGAACAGACTCTCCGTTTGATTTAAAAATACGTGTCGATCCCTCGGCTGTCGCCAACGGGTTCAAAAGAACCGTTTTCAAAAATGCGTCATGAGGGGGGCACCTGGGTGGCTCAGTGGTTTAAGCCTCTGCCTTCGGCTCAGGTCATGATCTCAAGGTCTTGGGATGGAGCCCCACATCGGGCTCTCTGCTCAGTGGGGAGCCTGCTTTCTCCTCTCTCTCTGCTTGCTGCTCTGCCTACTTCTGATTTCTCTGTCAAATAAATTAATAAAAAAAATTTAAAAAAAAATGCGTCATGATAATCGGGATTTTCTGCCCACCCACGGGACGGGGCGGCCAGCTCGGCCCCTCGCAGCCGTCCCGCGCTCCAGCCTGGGGAGCTCACACGTGCCGTCCTTCCTTTTCTTGCGGCTTGTGGCTCGAGCCAGAGCCTACTCGGCCGTGAGCCCTGACAGGTCGGGGATGGAGGCAGGACGCCGTGTCACACTGTCCCCAGCACAAGGCATGGAGTCACAGGGACATACCAGTCTGGAAGAGGCCGGGGCTGGTCGAGGGGCCCTGGTGCAGCGGGACACTTTGCACGAGACTACCACTTTGCAGTGCGGTGTGCCCAAGCTCGGCACGGGCCACTTGCGCTCACGCTCCTCGCCCTCGGCTACCGGCAAAGGAAAGCAGGACAAATAAAACCACCGCCGGGACGTTTACAATGTGCGTGTTCTTCGAACACAGCCCGCCACATGAAGGCTTCCTTTGAGACTCGAGTTCTTCTGGATTAGTTTTCCAGGGCTGCATCCCAGCCTACAGAACAACCTGGGGACTCGGGCAGATGCTCGTCTCCCACGCTCACAGCAGCGTTGTTCACGATGGCCAGAAGCTGGAAACCAGTCAGTAGACCGATGCACAAACGCAGCGTGGTCCACCCGTAGAATGGACTATCATCCGACCGTGGGAGGAAGAAATCCTGACCCCTGCTATAGCACGGAAGAAGCTTGAAGACAGTGTGTTGAGAGAAGCCAGGCACGGAAAAGGCAAACACTGAGCTTCCACTTGCATGACAGCCTGTGATAGTCTAACTGGTGGAGACAGAAAGTAGACCAGAGGTTGCCAGGGCCGGGGGCTGAGAGCGGGGAGCGCTTGGGGACAGAGCCACAGTTTGGGAAGACGAAAGATTTCCAGAAATTAGTGCTGAGAGTTGCATAGTACTGTGCTTTTAATGCCACTGAATTCTATGCCTACAGATGATTTAAATGATAAATTTGATATATTTTTATAATAAATAAACCTAAATAAACAGATAAGACCCCACAAATGTATTATCTCTCAGTTTCCATGGAGACTGAACATTCATTAGCTGGATCCTCTGCTCAGGGTTGTGGCCAACAACACCCCTGTCTGGACACTCAGCTGGGGAAAGATCCACATCCTGCGTCGCTCAGGTTCTTGATAGGATGTGTTCACTTGTGGTCCCAGCTCTGAGGTCCCTGTTGTCTTGCAAGCTATCAGCCAGAGACCACTCTTAGCTTCTCGAAGTCACCCTCAGGTCCTTGCCCCATGGTCCCCTCCATAAGCCTCTCCAAGCTCTCACTCCAGGAAGCTCTCACTCCAGGAAGTCCCTTGTGAGGGCTCACTTAATTAGGCCAGGCCCACCAAGATCAGCTCCTGTTTTGATTAACGCAAAGTCAACTGATTAGTAACCTACTCACAGGCATATCTCATCATAGTCCCTGGTTTCCTGAAATCCAGAGAGGTACCTATAAAGGGCATACCTGGCAGGAGACAGGACTTGGGGGTCATCCTAGAATTGTGCATACCACAACTTCCCATGGGTATTGGCCGTCCCACTAAATCTGATTTAACCTGCGATAACCAGGCGATGATGGGCGCCCACTGAGGATCTCTGCTTGGCTTATAGTGCCTTCGCTGAGGGATGCAGAAGGAATAGAAATGAGTATTTTCCCTTCTGAAGGGCCCAGCCCTCTTCGAAGTCCTCGGGAGCCTCAATGCAAGGCCCAGAGAGTTGGGAGGCCCAGCGAGAGCCATTCCATCTCTCTGGAAAAGGGAGCCCCTTGTGGTTTTCAATTAGCCATGCTGGCTGGCTTAATGGTCTGGCTCCAGCTGCTGCCTGCGCTCGGAAGGAAAAAACTGGGCCAAACAAATGATTTTAGGCATCCAGAGCAATATTTCGGTTCATCATCGTGTCAATGGCAGGGTGCAGGGACAGTGGTCTCCACCCAGGCTGCCCGGCAGAGGACGCTAAGACAGCCCTGTGCCTGTGCTCCACGCCCCGAGGCGGGTGACACCAGGTTATGTCTGTGTCTCCCGGGTGCCCTCCGCGCAGCTCAGGTGGTTCTGATGGGAGGCCAGGGCGGAGAACCAGTAGGTTGGATAATCATTTGGGGAACGCGTCCTAATAAGATAAAAATTAGAATTCAAGCTGATTTCACGGAAGGGTATTCAGCTTACTAGAGCAAGAAGCGAAGTCCTGCAAGGAGTGCTAACACAGCCTGGGAGGAAACTGGCTCCGTGCACTTCGGGGAGGGAGCGGCTTATTTCGGGACAGGCATGGCCATGCGAGGAGGATTTACGAAGCACTTCGCAGTGCAGGTGCTCAGGATAGAGCCAACTGTGCAGGAGATCGACACGGCCCCATGGAGCTGGCGGTCTCCCAGGAACGTGTGGGAGCAACACAATGTGTCCCGAAGACTGCTGCGAGCCTGGCTGACTTTTGGTAACCGCAGGACAACGGGGTTCAAGTCCACCCCGCCTGCATCTGTGGCTTGTGGACATTCATGAAGGAAACAACAGACGGTCCTGAGTTTGCTTTACCATCATCTGGGACAGGCGTGTGTGTACGTTGTGTCTATGTCAGGAAGAAGGGTCTGTGCACAGACATAACAAGCCGAACCCAAACGTCACTCGTTGGAGCTGGGTGATGCTCGCAGGAGGGGAGGGTCCCTGCTCCCTCCCCCCACACCTGCGCATTTGAAATTTCCCATAATAAAAAAGTTAACACAATCCAATTGCTGAATCAAAAGACGAAAGCATATCGCAAATAAAACTTAAAAGGTAAACGAAAAAGCAAACACCGAGTTCAGAGTGGGGCTGGGACCACTGCTGATGACATTGAACTTCTCATCCCTGAGCATCACCACTTGCCACGAAGGTGAAATCCCGTGTGGGGCTCAGAGCGCCGCCCCCACACAGCTCTCCGGGTCAGACCCGAGGGAAGTCAGCCTGCGGTCGCCAGTGACCATCCAGGAGGCTCGTGGACACATCTGATGAATAACTCACAGCCTCCTCAAGTTTCTGCTTTTGTTGTTTTGTGCCGTTTCCTACTTAGGACCATCCAGAGAAAGCCAAGTAGGCTCCCCTTGCCCACCACCTAGGCACCTTGCTTCTAATTCCTGCCCCCGGCCTCCCCATCTGACAGCCTTCATAGGTCCCCTCCCCGAGCCGTCCCTCTTCCACTATGAGGCTCCCGTCCCCGGCCTGTCAGACACAAGTGACAGTGGCCGACTCCGGGCCACAACACGTTCAGAGTCAATAGCCCGCGCTTTTCTCATTTGGTCCTTCATTTCTACAGCCCTCACCCCAGACCGGTTTCCTCCCACCTCGGCACACAGAGTGTGGCTGTCCCCAGCTGGCTCGGCGCCCTTCCGCTCCTCCTTGGTTGCAACTCTACAGGTCACTTGTTCTTGGACGGTTTGCCCCACACTCCTGCTAACCCCAGGACATCCTCTCAAAGCACCTGCCCCCTCCCTCCATGGTCCTGTTCCTCCTGCCCTTGCTGATCTCAGGACTAAAGTTACCAGATAAAATACAAGATGGGAGTTAAATCTGAGTTGCAGAGAAATAACAAATACTTTATTGGTATAAGTATATCCCAAATATGGCATGGGAAATACTCGTGCTTAAAAAATAGATAGACGTGGTTTATCTGCTAGTCACGTGTATCTGGGTGTCCCGTGGTTTTACTTGCTCCATCTGGTGATCTTGTCTGAGGCTTTCCCAGCTGGCCTGTTTGCTGGCGCCGTGACTGGACACCTCAGACCTCCAGACAGCCCAGCCTCTCTCTCAGCCCCTCCCCCTGCGCTTCTCCAGGTTCTTCTCCAGCAGGCCAAAAGGACGTGTGTAACCCCCAGTCCCATGAGGACTTGGGACAAGAGGAGATAGCTTTTAGCTGCAGAGCCCCTACCCCCAAGACTTCCAAGGAAGAAGGAGAGGCAGGGTGCCTAATGCCCCACGGAGCACACACACTCCAAGCTGCCATCGACGATCCCCACCGTGCCTGCACTCCCCCAAAGCCTAAAGCTTGTCTACTGCCCAGGAGTCACACAGTCACATGTGTGTCGTGAATCTGACCCTCAAAACAATAGTATGTGGTCATGTCTCCCCACGGTTCAGGTGGGGAAACTGAGCTCATAGCAGGGCTCAGCCCACTCTCTGACCATGTAATCGGACTGGGTGCCCACCCTGCCCAACAGACCGAGTGCTAACAGTGAACACAGCTTCCCTTCAGTCTCCTGATGCACCCAAGCCGTGATCTGAGAAGACAGGGGCAGGAAGACCCCGAAGAGTGTGGAAGAGCTTAACTCACCTGCCAACGGCTGCCTTCTGCGCTCGGGATGCACCTGCTTGGGCCATGGGTCAAGCCACACTCCCAGATGCTGGCTACTAGCTTACTAAACTGCAAACGACATTTGTCCTCATCTAGAAAAGAGGGCTTGCTCCCCAGTTCTGCCCCGAGCCAGCTTCGCAAGGCACCTCTCGTCCAGTTGACCTATCGGTCTCTGCTCATCAAAGGTCTTGGCCAGGCTGCTGCCCGCACTCCGGTCAGTCGTCCATGAGTCGTTGATCCGCGCTCGACGTATACTTGTCTCTGAATCATGTTCTGAAATTTTTGAAATTATACTTGGACCTCATGATGACACACACTTGTGTTTACCAGGCATGATACAGGCTGCGAATCAAGCTATGTTAGGAAAAAATCCCACATCCGGGAAAGCACCGATACGATGATTAGTATACAGGCTGGTATTCATTTGGTCCTCAAATGCCACCACTATTTTCTGAAAACGGCAAAGGCGCGCTGGGGCACTGGGCAAGTGGCGGGAGACAGAGCCCGGGAGCCAGCCCCTAAACCGAAGCTTGTCCACCAGCTTGGGTTCCCAGCTCCAGTGTCAGCCCTGGGGCTTCATGGCTCAGGCCCCCTGGGCCCCGCGTACTGGCTCCCTCCCCGAACAACAAAGCAGGCAGATGGGGGCCCTAAGCCCCAGCTGTGGGGAGCGGCTATTTCAAAGCTCCTGGAAGCAAAGTTGTGCTGTCCCTCAAAAGCATTAGTCAAAATGAAGAGCCCAGCGGTATTCTCACAAGCACGGGGTTTTCAGAGATCTCAGACATCAGACATTAGAAAAGAAAGTTCTCAAACTCATCTCTTTCACCCCACTGGCCTTCTTCAAGGTTCTCGTACCATTTCTTTCCCCCGTCACTCCCTCCTCCCTGAGACCTGTGGTTCACAGAACTGTGAGGAGGAACATTCCTCTGCCAGTACTTCTCATCTCCTACCTAAGTGATTCCAAAGCAATCCAAAGGGGAAGCACGCATCTGAAATGAACACTCTGAACCCCGAGTTATAGATGACGTTCGGAAGCTCGCAGTCTGGGAGGACACTATCACTCGGGGCCCCAGCACAGAAATAGAGGAAGAAAACCAGTAGAATACATACAGAAGGTGCAGAGGGAGGGGAGGGGGCAGGAGAGAAAGGTTAGGGAGTAGCTTCTGAGGTCACAGGGCTTACACATGTGCAACCTGCAGGGCAGGACAGCAGGAAGGGCCAGCTAGAGACTCTCAGGCAGGGGCTGAAGCTGCAGTCTTGAGGCAGAATCTCTTCTTTCTCAAGGAATCCTCAGTTGTGCTCTTAAGGCCTTCGACTGATTAGATGAGACTCACCCACACCAGGAAGGGTAATCTCCTTGACTACAGTACAGCTCCACAGCAATACCTAGATTTGGGGGTGATAGCTTAGTTAGGGCATGACATGAAACGGACCGTAGCAAACACAGCGGAATTAATCATCCCAGCCGAGCAGGCATTGCTCCCGCCTCTGTGAGCTGCCTGACATCAGGAGTGAGGCTGTGTGAGCTGCTCCCAGACCACAAGGTACACACAATGGGCCCTCAGCCACCCTCTGAACATGTGGGCACAAGAGTCCTGTCCACCAGCCTCCCACCCAAAGTCAGAAAGCACGGGGTAGGAATTCATGAGAAGCTCTCAGGTCTCAGTCCCTAGCCCCTTGCCATTCCTGCTGTTACAGAGAAGAAACTGAGGCTGGGAGGCAGCCCCTATGACCACCCGAGGGGTGTGGATGCAGGACTGGACATCAGCCTACAGAATGAGTAGTGGGTACAGGACCTCATATGCAACACATGGCCAGTTCCCCTTGATTCTGGATGACGTGGAAGAGACAGGGTTATCCACATAACTCTCCCCCCGACACACCCCAAATCCCTTCCACATCCAAGTGTAAGAAAACAATCCAAAATTTTAAAAAACAGTATACATTGGTAATATAGAGCCGTCCTAGTCTTTTTGTCACTGTGGCATATTAGTCAACGGTGGACACATGGCCATCTACGTAATCAAGTCCCTACCGGCTGATGGTCTGCAATCCTTGACTCTTGCTACCCCCGGGGGTTAACCCTGCGTAAACACCCTTACACCTACCAAGGTAGCTGTTGGATAAGTGCCCGCATCAAAGGGCATGTGCATTTCCCACCTGACAGCGGTTGTCAAAGTGCTCTCCGGAGCTTCAGTCAGTTGTGTGAGCAACGTGAGGGGGGGCCTCTTGCTGAGCCAGTGTGGCAGAGAAAAAGGCACAAGTAGCTCATCGCCTGTGTGTTCTCCTATGAGCCTGAGCCTATACTGGCCGGTCGTATTTATATATTTTGCCTACTCTTGTCTTCTTCCTGCTTGAGGCACTCTGTGTATTAAAGAAATTAGGCCTCTGATTGGGAACACCTTCCAATTTGTCTTTTTTCTCGACTGTCTTACAGGGCTGTGTGTTTTTGCTATGTTTGGTTTTGTTTTTCCATAGAGGAGATTTTTATGTCTTTGAATTCATGAATTTTTTTTTCATGCGTCTGGGTTCAGAGTAGTATTTTTAAAAGGCTCCCCCACTCCAGTGTCGTAAAACTCGGCTGACTCTAACCCCCCCACGCACAGTGCGCAACAGTGCGCACTGTATGAAACGTACGCCTGACCGCACGGGGTGGGGGTGAACAGAGATCCATGTTCGCAATGACAGAACTGAGGTGACGACTGCAACCTGAAGTCCGCGGGCCACGTGGCTGGCTGAGCACAGTGACCCCCCCAGCTTCCTCCCATTCTGCCCACGCCTGGCCTCACGGACGAACCAGAGGAGGAACCGAGCGGACGTGCTCAAGAATGGCTCCCACTTCACAACCTTCACAGTCAGGTACTGGGAAATTCGATCGAGTTTAAAATAATGCGAGGCCTTAGACTGTGGGCTTTGGCCAGAATTTGGAGACACAGATACAACACCAGGGAGTAAAGAGGAGATACGTTTTCCTGCCAATCCTTTTTCGGGGGAATAGAAAAACACGTTCCTGAGAAAGCTCGTCGCAGCTGCGGCTCTGGAAGAATGTCACGTGCGACAACACAGGAGCACGAGCTCGGGGAGGAGGGATGGCACTGCACCCACACACGGAGGACACCCGGGGGCCTGACCAGCCCCTGTGGGAGGTGGTGGCGGGGAGTGGTGCGGAGTGGGGGCAGCATGGCTCTCTTCGCGTCCTGAGGATTAATTATTAGTTATTAATTATTGCCGGCTTGCAGCTCGGTGAAATCCAGGCCAGCCGCCACCTGTTTGGTCTAAGAGAGGCCCCTGACCGGGGGCGGCTGGTGGCTGATCTGCTGGCATGCTTCTCTTTCCTTGTCTGCAAAATGAAGTCATTCCTTATCCACCCCACAGGGACGATTAGCTTCCCAACGTCTCTAAATCAGAGCAATGCTGTCTAACCATCTGGTACCAGATCTCAAGTAGGTCCATGTGACCTTCCGCTCTACACCGTAACTCACTGGGGCCCAGGACTCAGAGGTTGTGTCCAGAGCCCCACTGTGGCTCAGGCAAGGCGAAACCATCCCAAACATGCGGGCTGGGGACCCAGCCCGCTCCTGCCGCCCTGCCCCCCGTGGGCCATCCCGAGGCAGCTGGGTGCATAGGTGCCCCCTCCAAGGGCAGCGCACCCGTCTGTGGCTCCAAGCTGCCTCTGCTGTCCCTCTCAGCTGACAGTCTGAGAACTGCACCCTTGGGGACAGGTGAGGCCACCCCACTGCCTGGGCCAGCTCAGGGTCTCAGGACAGGATCCCGGAGCAAGGCGCCACTGGCGGGTCACCGTGGTCTGTGGCCTGCACTTCCTTCCGCAGCTGCTGGCGTTGGTGCATTTGCTCCCGAGACAGGGGATCTCGAGTCCAGCTGCACACGTGTCCTGACCCAACGCGGGCCAGTCGGGGGGTAGCCCCAGCAGCGCTAAGACAGCTCCATGGGGACTCAGATGCATGTGCTTGCGGTTCCCCCCCAGAAGCCCGAGTGTGAGGCGGGCATGGACACCGGCCACTTGAGGGCCACCTGAGCCCAGGCAGCCTGCATGCTCACCAGCCTCGCCCTGCCTTCCGGGTCCACGGCCCTGGCTGGCTCCAGACCCTTACCGTCCCTCTCGGATGGAGCCTCGTGTGCGGCCCCCACGCCAGCCCTGAGATTGGGTCCACTGTGCAGAGATGGGGTGTGGCCGGGGGTTGGAAGGGGGGTCTTCTACGTAGCTCCACTAGCCAAGAGGATTCTAGTGAGTTTCATTTCCTGCAATTACTATTTTTTTAAAAACATTTTTAGTGTCATCTTCCAAATGTGAAGTCCATATTCATAAGCCGAATATGTGTGTTTTAAACTACATCCCTGCAAGGCTCCAGAAGGAGTGTCCGCTCCCAGCGCTGCCCTCGTGGGCAGGAGACAAGGCCCCCTGAGAGCGTCCTCCTGCTTCTTCCTCCTAAACCAGGCCAGTTCTCGAGGCCCACCTGGGAGACGAGCAGCCCCTGTACTTGCTGGCTAAGCAGATGAATGGGGGATCCAAGTGATTGCCGGCCAGGCAGGCGCCTCAAAGCACTGCTCAACACGGGCCAGCTCCCCGACGTGAGCAGGAGCTGGGGGACGGGGGGCGCTGGCCTGAGGCCCCTCCCTGAGTCCTATGACAGGCTGCAGGCAAAGCGGTGACTCCCCCCACTTCCTTCCTTTCAAACTGTAACTCTGAGGCAGAGACACCTCACAAGGCCCCGACAGAGAATTCAGCGTCCCCGTTGAGAAGCCGCCATCACGCAGGACACCTGCTGCTGGGGATCCGTTCACCAGCATTCACCCAACAGATGCTTGCGGAGAACCCGCTGGGCCCAGGCCCGGGGCACGGACCACTTGCCTGTCTTCATGGAGCTTGACAGGAAGCGAAGTAAGCCAGCCCGTACAGAACCTGGCAAAGAGACGGTCCTAATGCCATCCTCACGGTTCACGATGAGCTGACCTGAGCAGGTGGAGCCCCGACTCTGAACTTGAGCCGGTGAGAGAGCGGGGTGGGGCATCTCAGCTCTCAGACTTTCAGGTGACAGCTGAGAACAACATTACGGCTTCTGTTTTGATTCTTTGTGGATCTCACGCTAGCGAAGAGCTCCACTGGGACTGTCACCTCGAGAGGCATCACAGGATCGAAACACCCCAGGAGGATGAGACTGCTGAGAGGAAAGTCCTCATCTGTCTGAGTCCCAGCTTTTTGCATCTCTTGGGACCCACGTCCCCAAGCAACCGGGATCCACGTACTCAGACGTCCTCTTAACCCCAGGACACGATGGGGGTGTCAGCAATGCGGCCTCCCCGGAATCAAACCAGCAGCACAGGGAAAGCCCACCTTCCAAAAAGATGGCCTGAAACAGAAAGTGCCCATTTCCCCATCATCACCATCATCATCACTGGATATTAGTACTCCTTCAACTCTTGTCACTTTGATGAGAGAAAACCGGATATTTTTTTGATACTGTCAGTTTTCATTTTTCAGCACGAATGGGGCTATTGTACGTCGTCTTCTGGAAATTACCCACTTATATCCTTTGGCTACTTGTAAATTGCTCATCTTTTTTTCTTACCGATTTGTGGATACTCTACATATGGTACAGACATGATGTGCTCTGTACTATATAACATGCTGAATATTCTCTCCCAATGTGTCACTCTGTCAAAATCTTTATGATCTCTCATTTTTATCAAATTACTGAACTATTACGAGTTTGTATGTATACCTTTCCTGTTTTTCCTCTTGGATTTTCATGCATGGATAATTATCTGACCTGCAAATAATTGCAAGGTTAGTCTCCACTTTCTTTCTTTCTTTTTTTTAAGATTTTGTTTATTTATTTGACAGAGATCACAAGTAGGCAGAGAGGCAGGCAGAGAGAGAGGAGGAAGCAGGCTCCCCACCGAGCAGAGAGCCCGACTTGGGGCTCCATCCCAGGCCCCCGGGATCACGACCTGAGGCAAAAGCAGAGGCTTTAACCCACTGAAACACCCAGGTGCCCCTAGTCTCCACTTTCTCCCTACTACACCTGACCTCTCCTCTTGGTCTCCTTACGCTGGCGAGGATTTTCAGCGTGGACTAGCTGCTTCCCGTTTCTTTTACTGTTCAGTGGGTTGACATGGGATTTCTGATAAATATCCTTTATCAAGTTAAGTCCCCTCCCATTCTCAGCTTACTGCTATTTTTTTTAAATAAGAAAATCAAGGTATTAATTGTTCTCCCTTGACGTCTTAATATTCTTTATGATCCCTATATCATTACATTACAATAGAATTACTGAATACTATTTGTGACGCATGGACTAGAGCATGTAATCAGAACTTGGGGAGCTAGATGGCATTATGGACCATATAAAGTGCATGGCTGCTCTTACTCCACGAGTAGATCGTGCCGGACCCGTTCCGCCCGTCCGTTCTGTCCACTGGTACTCAGGTATTCTCACTACTCGAGCGGTGGCAGCTGTTGGCAGAGTGGTGGTTCTTCTGCTTGGGAGCCTTGTCCATGCAGGGCCCCCCGGTGTGCTGGTGTGGAAAAACAGGGGAAATGCTCTGTTTCTACAAAATGAATTTAACAGAGGAAACAGAAGTTTCGTGAAAATGCAGCAAAGCCGGTCTGGAAACTTCCCTGGGCTCCATGCCTGCTTTGGGGGATGGGGGGGTCGTGGAAGTAGAAGTGGGGACCCTCCAACTGTTTCTTCCTCCTACCCAGGCTTTTCTCCTCTCCTTGAAAGAAGGCTGATAACGTGGGCTGCCCCCGGGCATTTTCATTTCAGCTCTGTTTTCAAATTGTTGGCATGGAAGGCAAAGCAGTGTTCCTGCAAGTGGGGATTTCTTCAGTAGTGGAACGGCTTTCTCTCTTTTTTCTTCCTGAGTAGGTACGGAAGATTTATTTTATTGGTCTTCCCAAAAGCTTTCAAACTATCAATCATCCTGAATATGGGCTCTATTTCATGACTATGTGTTTACTCGCACTTGTTAATTGGTAACTCAGACCACTTTATCCAACTCTGTCAATTTCTGATCAATGCTGTTATTAAAATTTCTTAATATAATGGTAGGTTTGTCAATTTTTTCTATTGGCAATATTTTCTCCTCTTCCAATATCTTGTTGTAAGCTGCTGTAAAGGCTCTTGTACGTTCTTACAAAATATGTTCTACGTTTTATAACTATAAAATCGATAGTGTCCCTGTTTTTCCTATAGTGCTGTGAATTCCATTTTACTTTATATTAATATCGTAATACCTATCATAATTTAATTTACCTAATATTTATAATTTAAAACGCACATACTCCTTGACAGGCAAGTTAATACTTCTAGATTATTCGCATCCACGTGCCTGGGCGACCTTTGATATGGAAGGTACCATTTATCCAGTACAGTCTTTGGGTAGTAGCAAAACAAGGGACCAAGCCCAGCACCCGTCCACGGGGGCTGGTCACCGGGCTCCTCTGCAGCTTACGGAAGAATGGAGCTCCTGATGGGAAATGACCTCCACGCTATACTATCGAACAAAAACGGTTGCTGCAAGCCGAGCATTCCGGGTAGACATTAGCATCTGCGGGGAGGGGGAACGACATCCGTGGAGGACGGGGCCTGGAGGCAGCTCCCCTCCCCAATACTGAGCTCTCTGCCCATTGAACTCTTCAAACCACAATTAAAAACGAACAAAAACCCACCTGCATTGCCCATGACCATTGTCAGTTTCCATGTTTTTGAGCTATTTGTGTTTTGTGTATTATGTTTTCTCATTTCTATTTTTTTTCCCTTCCGCTTCCCTTGGTTGGATAGATTCGATCTGGAGACTTTTTTCCTTCAGTTCGGAAGGCCTAGCGCCTCTCCACTTGCAAGCGAGTCTCACTGGGGGGCAGATGTCTGCGCTCGCCTGCGTGTATGTGGACCCAACCCAAGGGATCGATCCAAACTCCCCATGTGCCAATCTCCAGCCCGGAGTCTGTCCCCAGGGAACCTACGAAAACAAACATTGCTTCATCGGCCTCATGAAAACTATGATCTCCCTGCCACGCAGGCCTGTCCCCCAGCAGACCTTGGCCTTCCCTCCCCTACCCGGACCTGACTTCCGGCACTCACCACCCACGGAGCCCTGCACGGTTATGCATTTACATTTACTCCGGGTCTCTTTTCTGCAAGGACTGGTTTGTCTCACACACTCGAAGAGCCCCGCGAAAATGAAAATGGGTCCGATGTGATCAGTAGGAGATGACCGGTTACTGAAAAGCCTACCCGTGAGCCTGTACTGGACAGGCCCCTTGAGCGCAGGCTCTGGGTGCTTTATACCGCTCGTGTTTAAAACTGGTTTTTAGGGGCGCCTGGGTGGCTCAGTGGGTTAAAGCCTCTGCCTTTGGCTCAGGTCATGATCTCAGGGTCCTGGAATCGAGCCCCGCATCGGGCTCTTTGCTCTGCATGGGGCCTGCTTCCTCCTCTCTCTGCCTGTCTCTCTGACTACTTGTGATCTCTGTCAAATAAATAAATAAAATATTTTTTAAAAATTAAATAAATAAATAAAAATAATAAACAATAAACAAATAAAAAATAAAACTGGTTTTTAGGCTTCAAAACTGGTTGAGCAATTTAGAAATTCTGTTATTCGGAAACGCCATTTGCTCTAACCAAAGTGCACCCGGAAAACGAACCACAGATATTTGTTTTTATTTTAACAAATGCAGACTTCCTCCAGACATCAGCAACGATCATACCAGAACTCCAACCACAAACCACACTTGCGTTACTTCCCAGGTGTTAGGGTACTTTTAATGCTGGGCCAAGGTTTTCTGGTTTTTACTCGTTTTTTGTCCATAGTTTAAAATAATCGTCAGTATTAAAGTCTGGCTTTGAGGACGGGAGGGACTGGCAGTGGGAGGGATGTCTGAACGGCCTCACTTCTGTGACTGCACGGCCAAGACCGAGCACATACGCAGCAGAGTCTGTGAGCAAAACCCACAACTGAAGCTGTTACAGACTTCAGCCACACGCTCTGGTCTGTCTCTCCTGATCAAATCTTAACTCAATACCAGAAAGAACCAAGTGCTTACCAGGGAATGCCTTGTCTGAGCCTGGGCCTAAAAACCCAGCATCCACCTTGAAACACTGGTTTCCAGCTGCTGTCTTCAGCGCGTCCCACACAGTCATGAGTTCAGTTCCCAGCAAGCCCCACCATGAGACCCATTTCACAGGTGAGCAAATAGAGGCCCAGTGATGTCAAGAAACCTGCCCAGGGTCAGGCAGTCCATGACCCACTGTACCCGTCATCTGTGGCTGCCCAACCAATCGCTGGAGAACTTAGCGGCTCGACACATCTCGTCTCTTGGCTTCTGTGGGGCAGGAATCTGGGTGAGCCTTAGATGGGTCTCTCAAGAGGTTCGAGTCTTCTCAAGAAGACTGTGGCCATGTTTATGGCGGGCACAGCACAGCACATGAACTTGTCAAGTCCCAACGTTGTACCCCTGAAACTAATGGAAACTGTGTGTCAGCCATACTCAAAAAAAGCTTTAAAAAAAACGACTCAACTAGGGAAGGACTCACTTCTGAGCTCACGTACACGGCTGTCGGTGGGGTTCCCTTCCACAGGAGGAGGTGTCGGACGAGGGGCTCAACCTCTCCCCGCTCCACCAGCACGACGCTCACCCCTTCAGTGACTGAGCCGCTGTGGCAGGGGCGCCGGGAGCAAGTTATCACAGCAGGGCTGAGACCACTGTCCTCGGAAAGGCACCGGAACGAGGCTGGCTGTTGGCTGGCACCTGGGAACTTGGATTTGGGGCGTGCCCCCACCCTCACTGATAAGGAGCGTTCACTGTGCCTGAACCATTTATGTGAATGATACACTGACCACCTACTTCCCTCACGGAGGTCTGGGACTTCAGAAGGTGCCTGTGTGTCCTGGCACCGAGACTCCTCCGAGTTCCTCCGGCAGACGACATGTCACACACACGGCCCCATCGTGCTGGATGAACCAGGTGCAGGCTACACGCCTCCCCTGGGAGAGGGCTCTTGCATCCTTGAGGTCAGCCTGCACCCCTTTCCCTCTGCGTCTGCAGTCCTTCGCTGTAACCAATCAGGACTGTGAGTCCGACTATCACCTGAATCCCCCTAGGGAGCCATCAACTTTAGGGATGGTGCTGGGACTCCTGACTCACGGACAGTTATAGCAAGACAGAGAATTCACAGTCTCCGGTAACTTAACTTAGAATATCAATGCCTTGGGAACCCCTCCCCAGGTCCAGCCCGAAGCCACAGCCCTGGAGAGCACCATGGGTGGGGATTCAATTTCTGAATGGGTCTGGCATTCAAACTCTCCATCCTGACCTCGGCCTCAAACCACCTATAGATCCCCTCCCCCAGTAGGCAACCTGCACTGCCAATCTCTTCGTCCCTTCCCTTGGTTACCTTGTGTACTTTTAAAAGCACGTGTTTCTCCCTGTGTGCACAAATGTCAGCGGGGTAAACACATTTCCCTGCACATTGCCTTCTCGCTTCCACTGCTTGGCGATCCCTGGGGTCAAGTCCACCAAGAGCTCCACTGCATGGCTCCAGCTCATCTAGTTCCTCACACCGAACAGGGTCCTTCTGGTTTGCTGCCATTGTACTGGGTCAAAGTGATGCACATTTGTCCTTCTTTCTAGGACATTTATTTTGTCTCAAAAGGCATTTCAACGTTCATAAGGGCACAGAGGGTCCCAAGTGGAAAACCTATCTCCCTTCTAGCCCACCCGCAACAAGTGCGGTCTCCTGACCCACGGGTCCACTCCAGAAGCGGCCCAGGCACATACAAGCATGTCCATCTACGGACGAGAACCTTCTTCAGCCCACTCTGCCATCTGCAGTGCCTTCTTTCTGGAGAGGCCCCTTGCCAAAACGTTGATTAAAACTGGAGGGAAAACTTCCAGTGTAATTGGTCATGTTAGCAACTTCCTCTTTTTTGGTTTGTAAATGGTCTCATCAGGCTTGGCTTAGCTCATTTTTCAATAACGGGGATTTTAAAAAACCTTTCTGCTGCCCATGTAGTCTATGCCTCCGCCTAACTGCCTTTCCCTGTTTGCTTTGATCCCTGTGTTCAATGGCAGCGGCTGTCGTCAGGTGTCCCTAATCCCGGTGGTGGCCTATTCCCGATTCAGCGTGGGGTGACATGGCATGTGGGACGGCAGGCACCATGTTGGAGCACCTTGTCCTCTCTGAGGGGGATGCGACAGGCTCTAACTTGAGAGATGCAATACTGAGGCCACGATCTTTCAGTCTCTTCTCTAGAGCTGGGCAGGTTCCAGAAAAGTATCCCCCAAAGATCTCCTGCTGGGAGACCGGGGTCGGGCTGCGCCACACGTTCTGGGAGTCAAGGGAAGGGAGGTGAGCAGACCGACGCTAACCCCCTGCCCGCCACTGTGCCCAGCACCCCCAGGCCAGCAGTGAACCACCTGCTCTGTGAACCCGGCTGTGTCTGAGACTTAAGAATTCTGTGGGGCACAAGGACAGCTTCTCAGCTGTTCCCACCGCAGGGTGGGGCTTTATCGACCGCTTTTCCATTTGCTTACCAGCTTCCAGAACTGCGCTGCGTCCGCACTCCCCTTCACTGTTCTTGTTAAAGCTCTGTGACTGCACTGTTCCTCGGGTTTGGGAGGCAGTGAAATTCTATGTGTGGACTCAATTCATATCCCAAGCCAGGCCGACCCTCATTATCCTCTGCTTTGGTAAAAGTTCAAGTTTACATTTGACAAAAGAACTCAGAGATTTTAAGTAGCCTTGATTAAAAAAAAAAAAGAAGAGACATCCACTTCAACATGACCTTTATCCCTCTGTACCTTCATTCACTTGTGGCCAATTTGGAAAGCTGCTAAAACCTTGAAAACAGATCACGTCAGAGCAGCTGTGGGGCCCGTGCATGGAAGGGGATCACGCCCGGCTGCGACCCACAGATACAACTGAGCTGGCTCTGCTCCTGCTGGTCAAGACTTTTTAAAAATTGGGCTCCTGGCTTTGTCACTTACTCTGTGATGGATTATCGCTGGATTCTCTTACCTGTGCGCAGGATGGCGACACCCCTCCCTCTGCCCCTGTGAGGTTGCTGGGTCAAATGGGCCACAGGTCATCCGCGGACGCCTCAGGCCTCCACAGTCACCAGCCATCACCCTCTATCTCAACCGATCTGGACCCTTAAAATGTGTTTGGCCAGCCGGCGCCCCGTGCAGCTGTCTGCAGGGGCCCCGGGGAGACACTCCAGGAAGCAGGTCTCCTGCTGCTTGGCCACAGTGCCCTGGATCCCCGAGGTGCTCCCACCCGAGGCTTCCCAGAGCCTGGCTCCCGCTTGCACGGCGCCCAGCCGCTGTCCCCAGAGCCACCATGCTCTCTAGCAAGGCGCTTCCGTCGAAGAGGATTTCCCTAGCAGCCTAGACGGCAGATTTCTAGCAAATTCGTCTGATACAAAGCGGCAGCAACTTCTCTGCTATCCAGCCCCCAACGAGCCCCCAGGAGGGGTGGCAGGCTCGAGAGGTGCTGTTTCCCTTGGCACAACAGCTTGCTCCGCCCGTCGCTCCTCTATTGCTCGGCATCCGCTTTTTACCAGCCGAGCCCTCAACACTCCAACCCCATTCGTTAGCAACGCTAGTCAATCCTCTCTGTGCGAACCACTGTGGTTCCTCCCGAAAGCAGACCACTTGTGTAGCTGTGACGGCCGGGCGCTGTCCTGTCAGATGGCTGTCACCACCTAGGCCTCCGTTTGCGCATACGACAAAGCGGGAAGAGGTCTGTGTCTCTTGTCCAAACGAGGCCATGGCCACCAGGAGGCAGTGCGGACGTAGCTGGCCTCCCACCTGGCTCTGGCACACAGCCTCTGGCCGACAATCCAAGCACGTCTATGGACTAGAACGGCACTGAACGGCTGGGAAGCACCTCGACCAGACAAGCGATAGCCACTTTTACCGCAAAGAAAACCCCAGTGGTTCTAATCTTTCATTCGAGTACCACTTGGTAGAAGGGCTAGTTACTCAAACTGGGTCCCTGGGCCTGGCCACAGCACAACCATGTGGGGTCTTGACTCCACACCAGCCACACCAAGAGAATCTCTATGAAGTAGGGCCAGAGAGCCCCGGAGCTCTGGAGGGGAAACTGCAGGAGGGCGCAGAGATTGCCCATCCCCGTAGCTGGGGCTGAAGGCCATGCGGGCCCTGATCAGCCACGGTCTCCCGGGAAGCAGATGAAGGATGGTCAAGTGTGGCCTTGCCAGAGCCGTGGGGTGCGGGAGGGTCTGGAAGCTACAGAAGGGAGTGACCCGTACAGATGGAGAAGTAGCAGCAGAACCCAGGGCACGGGCCGGAATCAGATGTGTGGCTGTGACGATCAGCCGCGGCCCTGGCCCCCGGGACCCTGCCTGGCACCCAGCAAGGACTCCATAAGTATGAAGGGACGCGGTCCTGCAGCCCCTGCCTGATGAGCATCCCCTTTGGGTCCCCAACAACGGTGTCTGAGGGCGCCCCGCCTGGGCTGCAGACGCTTCTCACACGGCCCATCGAGCCTGCATCCGCCTACCCTCCCGGCAGTGGGGGCGGGAGCGCTGCCATCTGCCCAACAACAGGGGAGCCCACAAGAAGGGCTTCCCGTCCGGTCCGCTTCCTCGAGAGCAACCTTTACATTAATATTCCTCTTAGGAGCTGAGAATGCTGGAAAATTAACATTTCCATTTTCCCAAAAATAAGTTTGTTCCTTCCACCTCACAGAGAGAGTAAACACAAACACACAAACACACACAAACGTCATCATTAATAATTTGTCAATGTTCCAAAGATCCCAACCCCATTTAAAAACTAGAATCGCAAAGCACTCCATTCAATAAAAGGACACAAAACCTCACAGTCAGTATCACAAGACAGCTCTTACTCTGAGAAAAAAGTTTATTTTACCTTTTGTTACAAAGGCACAGAAGC
This sequence comes from Taxidea taxus jeffersonii, assembly GCA_003697995.1. Taxonomy (NCBI): domain Eukaryota; kingdom Metazoa; phylum Chordata; class Mammalia; order Carnivora; family Mustelidae; genus Taxidea; species Taxidea taxus. Next base: position 82,924 of record ML111814.1, read on the forward strand.
CATCTGAGACCTCAGATGCTAACCCACCGCATGTTCATGTCGCACCACTAATGTGCAACCTCACATAATTGTTAACGTTTACGGGACGGTCTTCCAACGGCCCACAATGAGTTATAGAGTCTCTCTATAAATAATAATTAAAAGAAGCACCAGACCACAGACTAAGAAAGCCATAACAAAAGGAACCTGAACATTCCCGCTAGGGCAGTTTTGTTTCTTAAGAAGAGTAAGACTAACGGCACAGTCTACCGCCGGCCGCAGGCACGATGGACCCAGTTTTGCAAAAGAAACAGTAAAATGAGCAACTTCTAACAAAGCTAAAAAAATATATGAGAGCAGTGCTGAGATCATTCGCGACCCTTCCACCATTCCGTCCGTCTCCAGCCTTCAAAACCCTGTACTTCACAGGTCAGAAGTTCTGGGTCTGGCCTGGGATATCACGGAGGCCCCCCGGGCTGCCCACACAGACAGTCCCGGGGCCTCCTAGCAGGGACCTCCTCACCGGGGCAGGGCGGCCTCCCCGGGGGCAGGGCCCGAGGGATCCAAGGCGGGGTCCGTGCTGGCGTCCACGCTGGCGTCCTCACTGCCGGCTGGCTCCGCTCCGTGCTCAGCACTCACCTCGTCCTCTGGCGACCCAGAGCTGTCAGCACTCTCCTGAGCCACGACAGTCCCTTCCTTCTTCTTTTCTGCCAACCCCTCCAGCCCCATCATCCTGAGATAATGAAGCCGTTCGTTCTTGGGCACAAACGTCCGAATGGAGGCCTTTCCCCGCCATCCACATAACACAATGGGACACTGAAGGGTGTCTGGTTTCCTACAAAAAAGGGGTTGTGTGTGAGTATCAAGTGCCCTCCTAGCCACTGAAGGATTAAAAGGCAACCTTTCCAAAAACAATATGCCCAAAGCACTGGGGCCCATCTCGGTCTGTAATCCTAGAGAGTTTCTGCAAATGAAGATCGGCTCCCGCATCAAGTCCCAAGTATTCTCAACATGCTCACGTTGGCCAGTTTTTCCTTCTAAAACCTCCTGATGGAACAACCCCCACATCCAGAGTTTATACACACTTTCAGCGTGAGAATTTCCAAACACGGCCGTCTCAAAAGTGAAGACCCAGCTGGGAGGCCTCAGCTCTGCAGAGCCACCTGGGAGCCAGACCGCCCACGCTGTCTGCACTCCGTGATTCCGCGCCTTCGGGCTGGGCGACCCCGACTCTTCTCGGGCACCCACCCGCGTGACAAGACAGGCCCTGGCACACCGTGCTCTCCCGTTTCCAGCGTGCAGTGTTACTGGAGCCCAAAGCACCCCTACCTCCCTGAGTCTGCTCAACCCTGCCACAGAGACATGCCCACCTGCTTATCAGGCGGCTTCAAGTCCCCTCTCCTTGGATGAGACGCCAGTTACCGAGTAACTCACGTGCCCCCTCCCGAGGACCATGCAAATCATCGTTTCGCTTCAGGAGTGACTCCGCTCTAGCATTTTGGCCCCTAGGGCCCCGTCCAATTAACCCTACATCCTGCTCTATGCCACTCAATGCCAGGCATCAGGGTCATAGGCAGAGGAAGGTACACAGGAGGGTACCCATCAGATTTTAAAAATATATACCCGGCAAAAAAGAAGGGGCTGAACCAACGAGAAAACTAAACCACTACGCAGAGGGAAACGCCTCAGTACCTTTCCATATTCCCTGGGTAAAGCCTGGATGGTACACTGAGAACACACGGTGACAGGAAAAGACGAGTCCCCACCGCCCAACCCTTGCTGCCGCTCGATCTCGGGGCTCTGGCACCTGCCTGTGCCAGCGAGCGCCAGCTCACAGAACCGGGGACAGTGGAAGAGCACACAGTATCCAGACCTTCCAAACCCGCTTCTGGGTCCTGGTCTAAATGCTTCCGCGACGCTGCCCTCATTCCCAACAACCCACAGCCCGTTATCCTTCGGGTTTTCCATGTGTACAGAAGCAGGCTGAAGCCTCCCCCACTTAGACCTCCTCTGACCCAGCCACTGGCCAGGAAAGCCCCATTCGCTGTTTGCCCCACAGATGCCTGGCAGGCACCGTCCACACCAGCTCCCCCAGCTCAGATACCGGCCCGTCGCCCCCGCTCTTCTCTGCGTTTTCTTTCTCTTGCCTTGTCCCCCTTCCTTAGCTGCTCCCATCTCACGGATCTGGACCCCAACACTGGCACGAGAGCCTACAAACCCTGGTTCCCATCTACACCGGCCTCAGGAGCTCTGGCATCAAGCCTGTGGCAGATAAAGCACTAACACACTCATGAAGCCTGAACGTCCACACCTGGAATGACCTCTCCCCTCAATTCCCAATACTTCCATAGCGCGGCCTGCCCGCCTCCTGCGGTCTAGGCCGGCATTTTCAAATTCAGTACGTCCGCTCTCCCCCACCTTGCCCTTTCTGGAGGACAACTGCGTAGCTCAAACCCAGAAGCCGGCCCTGAGCTCTCCCGCGCCTTGGCACTCACAGCCCACGTGGTCTGTGTGACCCGCAAACGCAGACCCACAGGACCCCACGTGCACCTCTCTCTCCAACACTTGGCCCCTGGCACCCGCCTCCCACCTCCCATGCTGCCCCCTCTTGCTGTGCACCTTGCCTCCCATGCGCACACTCAGGGCCACACCCGGGCTACTGCCTTCACTGCAGCTGGAGGCCGTGTAGACCACGCAGGGGACTTGGGCCTGCTCTCCTCTGCCAGCTCTACCCAGGCTGCCTTCGAGCTCCTTCCTTCCTCGGGGCTGGTGCCTCTCTGCTTCCCTTTCACCATTCAGAGTCTGGCCGAACACCACCTCCCAGAGAACCGCCCACAGCTCCACCTAAACTCTCCCCCAAATCCCTCTCCAACCCTGTGTCCCGTTTTCCTTCCTCCCCTTGGAAGTGGTATTTTACGTTAGAAAGAGGGGGCTGGGACGCGTGAGACATCCTGGGTGCAAATCTACCTCTGGCTCTCCCTCGCTGAGGCACGCCAGGCATGCCGCCCAAGCTCTTCGCCGAGCTCTGGACAGCACTGACCCTCAGGGCCTGCTCTCCGCAGACTCCTGAGGGCCGCGGGGGCACTTGTGAGCACCACGGACAGCGGTCATGGGGGAGGGAAGGAGGGAACCCCACACCCCACCTTCGAACAACACTGCCTGATGCGTGCGTAACCGGGAACGCACAGGCCGGGGCTGAACCGTGGTAGAGACAGAAAGCCTTGACCTCTCTCAACTGTCCAACCTTTCTGTTCATTGTGTTTAAGACAGAAATCAGAACCAGACTTCTCAGGCACAGAGAAGTACTGCACGTTCTATTATCTCAAGTGAAAATACGTTTGGTCTGAGCTGAATGTTCTAGAAGAAAGTACGCTGGTGAAGATACACAGTAACATTCGTCCTAAAATTTCTACAACACTACGCTTAAGACAATGTCGCCAAAGGCTCCCGCGACCACCCCCAGTTCCCCCACCGGCAGGGGCGCCCACACTTACGTAGGGTCTGGCTCGTACTTCAGGACAATGCTCCCCTTGGCTGGAAGAGAAACAGACGCGTGTTGGCAAAGCCTGTCGGTCATCGATGCTGCTCACGTGTCCAGCATTGTGGAGAGCAGCAAATGACCTGCACAGTCCCCACGGAGAAGAGGATTTTCTTTCTAAAAACACAGAACCCCAGCGAGCCAAGCACCAAGTGGGGCGGTCCCGGCCACTTGGCGGGACTGCGTGGGACCGCTCAGGGAGGTCAGTGGAGCTGCTCAGAAAGTCTCTCCCAGCGGTGGGGAGATGGGGATTAACTACTAGTTAATTCTCAAAATTGAAGATTAAGCAAACAGCTGCTCCAACTTCCAGAAATAGCATGAAACACACATAAAAACTGTCAAAAATTATACCACAATCATCTAAACGTGGGATTAAGACAAAGAAGAAAAGTGCAAACTAATTTCTACTTTAAATGCAGCTCCTGCCCGAGACACCAGAAGCCAGATCCCACCCAACATGGCTTGTATCCTTCGGTTTCAGGATAAAACGTACAACCCCGTAATCGCAGTAACTTGACTTGTGCGGGTTGTGGACCAGCTGAGCCAGAAACAGTGAATAAAGTTATAAAAATAAACAAGAATGAAAAGAAAAGCAAAATTAGAATTCTGGGTGGAATTATTTTTGTTCTTAGGTGAAAATATCACTAGAATAACTTGAAGTGGAAGTTTATAAAACGCGTAAACAACAACGTGACCAAGGATCCATTCTGGGGGGCTGGCCAAGCCGCGGCAGCAGCAGGCAACACCCGCATCCGGCTTCAAACCAGCTGGTGAAATGCCGAACGAAGATGACGCCTGCGCCAGTGTCCTGCGCCGCGTGACAGGCTGCAGACAAGCTGAGCACCAGGACGTGCCCCGCACCCGTGGGGACCCGCTTTGGCTGTCCACTTGGCCGCAGGCACTCGGGGCTCTGGCTCATGGGACGGCCAGGGCCCAACACCTGCAGACACCCGTAGGCTGGTGGGCGGCACAGCCCTCCACCGTGGCCTGGGGAAAGAGGGCAACCCGTGGGGTGCCTCTGGCCCGGGGTACACTGCGATGTGCCTTCTGTCTCCACAAAGCCCTCTGGAAGCTGACAAGGCTCAGTAGAAAGAAAGCCATGATGTATTGAAATCTAAGTCTGAGAGGCTCTAAGAAGCTTGCACACCCACGTCTTCGTTGTCTTTACGAGGACAAGTCATGCCCCTATGCAAGTCCAACAGCTTACCCAGGTCCTTGGCTTGGCTGTAGGTCTCACTGCTAAGTTTTCTAAAAAATGGGTTTTCCTGGGTTAATAGAATTTTGACATCTTCTATGGATACAGTGATAATTCTTGAATTAATAAATGGATACAGCGTGTATATTCCCTGGTGAAGAAAAAGAGGCCACCATTGTGAGTGAGAACCATTCACCCACTGTCCCCGAGGCCCTGGCACACACCTCGTCCAGCCCCCGCCTCCCCCCGGGCACCAGCCCAGCTGCGCGGAACCCACGCCCGTGGAGCCACCACCGGCCGCTGCTGCCAAGTCCGCGTCCCAAATTACCTCCTGTGCCAACCGAAAAGCACAATCAAACTCTTCACCGCTGTTATTCCGACACCACACTTTTATCCCCGTGTTTATAACCTGCACGTAAGACAGGAAGAGGACACACACTATAAATAAAAGCTGAATGATCAATTAAAATAAGCCCTTCTACCCCAAGGAGGCAGAGCGGTGAGCCGGGAAGGGAAAAGAAAAGGAGAAGCTTTAGAAG